>APFE031506953.1:132501-244945 GCA_000404065.3 Pinus taeda | reverse complement strand
AAATTGCATTGAAATTGATTTAAGGGTTTTATGTTAATGAATTAGGAATTTTTGGCAAAATGACTACAGGAAGTTCCAACATCCTGTAATTGGTTTATTGTTTGAGATGTGGCATGACAACCAGGCTAGAGTGAAGGGTAGGGATGAAAAGCGGAATGTCCAAGCATGGACGAACACCTATCCCGCAGCGGAATCAACCCTCCTACATGCGCGGTCAACGAAGGTCAACTATGGCATGTTGGCGACAAAGGCAGCAACAGCACGCAGTCCAAATCGATTTAAGTTTTGTTTCCTTTTTTAAAATCAGTTAGGATAGAAACATTTTCAAAAATCGTGATGTGGTAAAAGCGGCAATAGCCGCTCATGAATGTACATCCGTTTTCAAGGGATGTAAAACCATATGTAAATATAGTTCTGAACCGGTTGTATTATTATGGTTATCATTGTCGTTGTTTCAAAAACAGAGTTTCGCTTTTAATATTAAAGACTTTCATTATAGTCACGATTTCACTGTGTTGATTTGGTAATCGTTGCATCACAGTTCAGTATACCTGGAACGCGGACGGGCCCTGCGTAACGTGGTATACTGTTGTTTTATTTCATTTACAGTTAGGGTATTAATGCGCAGTGATTCAAATCGATTTATGTTTATGCTTATATGTCTATGAATGCGCTTGAATAGATTATCACCTGGATCGTGAATCATATCCTGTAAGGGATTCGATCCCTTGTTATCTTGTAGAGCATTATCATGAACTCTATGCTTATGATTTCCATATATTTTATCTTGCATGACTGTTAATGAATGTTGAGTATTCGCTGAATAGAGGTTTTATGTGTGATGTCTCTGTAAGGGGACTAAAATCTTGATTGCAGTGATACACAGCGTTTTGGTTTATTAAATGAATTGAATCTTGATTGCTAGTAATACTTTTAGTTTGATAATGAATCGAATAACAACATTGTAATTAGGAAGATTAGATTTAGATAACGATCCTTAATGTCTATATACTTTAGGCGCACGCCTCTAAGTCTACGTACCCTGGTCGATAATAAATATAGCCTAGTCTAGCACCCTAGATAGGACACTACACGTGCCAAGATGATTTGGGAGGCACACTACAGTCGGGTCGCTAGACATTTCAGAATAGAGAAAACATTGGCAATATTGCAAAAGTATATTTATTGGCCGAAACGTTGTTAGGATGTTGGGAAGTACATTATTTCCTACACCGCTTGCGCCATTGTCAAACTAACCATCAAGAAGCAAGGCCTATATAATCCTCTACCTACTCCTAGTCAACCTTGGGAATCTATCTCCATGGATTACATTTCAGGCCTTCCTTCTACTAAGCACGACAACGACTATGTTTTCGTGGTCATCAATAGAGTCTCGAAGATGGGCATAATGGCTGTCTGCAAGAAGAATATCATAGCAGAGACCAGTGCTAAGCTCTTATTTGAGCAAGTATGGGTACACTTTGGGATCCCAGAATCCATTGTCTCAGGTTGGGACAACAAATTCCTGAATGAATTTTGGTCAAGTCTCTAGTCGATGTTGGATAAAAAACTTACTAAGGCCAAGGCTTTCCATCCCCAAACCGATGGCCAAATAGAGGTTGTCAACAAGATCATACACATTATGTGCATGTGCAATTCGAAGCATCCATGCACTTGGGATGAAAGCCTCCCCTATGTCCAACACGGCTACAACAGAGCTCTCCACATCTCAATGGGCCACAACCCCTTTCAGGTAGGGCTGGTATTTCAGCCATTATGTCCCATTGATGTGGCCATACAATTTACAACTACTCAAGAAAATTCAGCTCATGTCCAGTTCGACATTGATAGGGCTAACGAATTCATTGAGTGCATTAAACACATTCGCCAGCAGGTCCATGATATATTTGACAGAGCCAATTCTAAGTACATGCAATGCCATGATCAACATCGGATGCCACACAAGTTCAAGGTGGGCGACAAAGTTTGGCTACATTTGCAGAAGGAGCGCCTTGCTAGACCCCATCGCAAGCTTCGCCCGCTCTGATATGGGCCATACACCATCACCAAGGCTGTAGGGGAAATTGCCTTTGAGCTCAGCATTCAACTGTTCCTTGGTCTGCACGTAGTGTTCAATGTAGACTGCCTTCGGCCATACTTTCCACTATTAATGGACACATTTGACATTGTAGAATAACTCACACCAAGAGAACTAAATCCAAAATGCATGGAACATGCCACAACTGATCGGATCATGGACACATAAATTAAGAACACTCGACAACAGAAGATCCATCTATATCGGGTTGTCAAAGCTAGCCAACTCCTACACAAAGGCAAGTGGCTCGCCAGGGACCAAGTTCAGTAGGAGTTTCCCCATATCATGGAGGCACTCAACGCAATGGGGACCATTGCTTTTGTTGTAACCCGTTTTAAATTATATGTGATGTACATGTTAAACATAAATGTAAAAATAAAAAGAAAAGAAAAATCAAATATTGAAAGATATAAAGAAAAATGTGAAAGTATTTTTGTTATTTGATTAAACTAAGTTATGTTGGTTTATCAAAGTCTTTTGCATTACTAATATATTATACCTACAAAGTTTATTGTAATAAATTGAGATAGATGGTGGGCCCTTGCGGCGATAATCGAAAGTGTTAAAGTGTGGGCAGGTTGGTAGTCCGCAAAAGGCAGAGAGGATGGGACCCATCCGATGGAGAAAACCCGACCACACAACTAATTCGAAGGTTAACATAGGCAGTGCCCCCATAAAGACTTCTGTCGGGTTTGTTGACTTTTGAATGAACGATGTAGATTTATTACGAGGGCGCCACCCAGAAGTTAGTCCCGTACAAACTAGTCCCCCCGCAGTGATTACAGCAAGCAAGCCAGCTCATTCTAATTTCATTCACGATGTCACTCTCCTTTGTCCAATTGTCCTCCAAACTGTCAAATCCTTCATCTTATTGGGTCATTTACCACGATGGAATTTAATGACGTTTTCCCTCTTAGAGTTTCTCATTCCGCTATAAAAACCTTTTCTTGGATTTTTTTTGGTACATTATCTTGTTGTTTGCTGCCAAGAAATTCAAAGTCCAGCTCACGTCCGAGTCATCCTCGTCACCAGTACCATGTATTTTATCAAAATAAACAATTTATCTTTTAAAAATGGCCATGAAAATTGTTTTAGCCGGTTCATCCTCTCACATTCTGCTTACAGATACTGAAAGAGATATCTTTGATGTTTCTTTCCCTATCAACCATTATGAATTCTACCAACATGTCCAGTTAAACTAGTCGAATTCTCGAATCTATGCTACAATGGTAAAATCTGGTGTGTTGGCAACCTTTTTCCCTCAAACATATATGTTTCCTTAATTTGTTCATTGGCTAGTTTCAATAATGTACCCTCAAAGGTGCTTTGTGATAAATAGGTTGGGATAAAGTGCTTTTCAAGTGTCATCTCTCTTGATTTAGCAAGCATTTTTCTATCCTTCTGCATAGTCTTACTTCTCTTTCTCCGAAGAATCATTAACTGCTTATTTTGAAGATTAATCCGAACTAGAATCTGATGTAATTCTCTTGTATTTAATGACTAATGGAAAACAATTCCCTATAGATTCCACTCATTTTCCATTGGATATCTTTTCCAAAGATGTAAGACTAGTTCTTCAGGTGTTGGCCAGAATTTTATGGAAAGAGGACATTACAGTGGTTGACAAAGCAATCTTAGGAATGTTTGTTGTAATGATGAAGTCAGGAGTTGTATTAGATATACCAACATATTGGCAAAAATAAATTAATGTCCAATTCATGAATTTCACTCTTATAGGTTGTTTTAGGTTTCCTTCAGTGACATATCTATTCTTGTATTCCAATGTTCAGAAATTCATGCATCTAGGGTGGAATATTATGGACGCTCTCAAGCATAAACAATCAGTGCTTTTCTAGACTGATATAGTAAGAATCGATCCCATAAATGAGGGCCTGTCCTATTTTGCATCTTATTTCCTTTCTGTTGTATATTCAATCATTAATAGTTCACCAACACCATCTTTACTCCCTAAAGCCCAATATTTCCTTCAAGTGAGTAAAGATGTAAAGGTTGGAGATTGGTTTTCTTTCCAGGATCATGTTGAAATAAGGTTGTATGGAGATGAGCTTGAGCCCTACAGATTACCAACTTTTGTTCCCATGAAGATGTTTTCTCTTGAATTCATTAGATAGAGTCTAAATGTGGATCACCTGCATTTTGTACCTACAAAGAAGGGGCTCCGTTTCAGGTTGCTTAGGGTTGTTGGACCATTCATTGTAAATACTAGGCAAGCACATATTAAGTACATAAATTTTTAGAAGGGATGAATTCATTACTAGAAGAGAAATGGGCTTATGATCCATATCATATAATTTCAAACAAAAGAATAGAAAATGGATATGCTCCTTGTGTGCATGAATCAAAACCATAAATTAAGAAACTGGCAAATGGAGGGCAGTGAACTCCCTTGGGAAATACAGAGACTGAGACCCCTCTTGCTACTGAAAAGAACCCGAAGAGAGGTAGGTCAGAGGTAGTTGATCTAGAGGAAGAAGAAGGTAGAGCAACAAAAAGGGAAAAATGTCTGCAGAGACTGGTGCATCAACAACTCCCAGTATACAATTGCAGTTAGGGGAAAATTTTTCTACACCTTCTTCTCCAAGCTCAGGGGAATCTTCTCAAGATTCAGTTTCCATGACTAAACGAATGTTTTTGCACATGGAGGAAAGAAACAAGAAAATTAGAGAAAACATGGAATCACAATCAAAAGCTTAGGTATCTTCTTAATATGATACAAGGTTGCTATCAGCTATGGATTTAGAGAAAATTCAGCTAAAATTTGCTCTCTCTCATCCATCAACAATGTCAGTAACATTTGCAGTAGGGTTCAATACTGTTAATTTAACAATGGATACAAAGAAGATTCCATTGCCTGATAAATTAATCTACATATGCAAACTGGGCAATTAATTTTCATGATTTATATAAATATGCTTCAGCTACTTCTAAAGCTAAAAATATGTTAAAGAAAATGGTAAACCAACTGAAGTTGGAGAAAGAAAACTCCTGAGTTCTTAATACCCAAAATGAAGAGCCGAAAAAGATAATTGTCAATATTGGTGTAAATCTAGAAGATAGGTCTGCAGTTCAGAAGTTACTGCAGAGTGCTGAGATAGAGATTCAAGAACTGAAGAAGAAGTTGAAGTTGCCCTCAACAGAGCATCCCATGGCTTTAGAGGTAGCAGGAGTTGAGAAAGAAAAAGAATTACTAGTCTAAGGACTTCTACAAAGGGATGAGGAGATAATGAAGTTGAAATAAATGAATATTTCTTTACAACAAAGGATTGATTCACATGTACACACAATTGTGGTGGCAACAAATTCAGATGATCATGCTGAGAAACTGACTCAGGTTAGGACTGAGTTGCACATTTATGAAAATGAGTCAAAGAAGAAGTAGACAAATTTGGACAATGTTGTGAAAATCATCAAAGCAATTGAGCAAGAGTTTTTTATGACCAAGGAGACTGCAAAAAAATACATAAGGGATTTCCAAGATTCTTAGCAAGAAATTAAAGAATTAAAGGAAAAAGTGAAAGGAAAAATGTCCCTGATAAAGAGTATCTGGAAATTCCTAGTCATCATTGAGGAGGAGAAGATTATTGTCATAGATTTAGAAGAAGTCATCCTCAGTAATAAACAAAAGTTGCAGAATAGAGCCCAGTTTGCTAAGAAGTTGATTGACTTCTCAAACTCAAAGTCTACACAGGAAATGAAGGAATTTCGAATAGAGGACATGACAAAACGTGTGATGGAGATAAACAAAATGATATTGAAAAATGCCAACATGAAAGCAACAGATAAGAAATTGATGGAGATTAAGGAAGCAATGATGAGTTTCGATACAATTTTGATAAAAGAACAAGGGCTTGTTTTCCATCTTGTTGGGATAAACAAAACAATTTTTTTTATCCTGAACTGTATGAAACATTACTGCTAGAAGAAAAAAGTAAAATTAATTCTACACATGAAAAGACTGTAGTCTTAAAGGGAGCTACAGTCGTTGTAGAGTTCCATAATTGTTTTGTTTTAACACCATTTTTCCTCCATTTTCCTCTTTTTCATCATCACTATCAACTCAATAAAAGCAATAAATCATAGATTTTGATAAGGTAAAAACTCTTACATGTATTATTTTTCATATTTGTCAATGTGCCTTATTGTTATGTTAAAGATTGCATTAGCTACAGAGTTAACATGATTCTGCAGCTATTTTGTAAATCTGTAGCTACCTCCATGGTTTACGGGGTTCTGGTGCGCCAATCAAGCAAATAAGCACACATGTAGTTGGGAATAGATCCCCTCATGGAACTCCTCCTATTCACTAGAGCCAATTCACTTAAGGAATCACATAGTAGCGCAGTCAAAGGCACAGGTCAAATACGTCGCAATAAAAGTCCAAATGAATCACATTTCTTCGATTTACTTTCCAAATAGCAAATCAACAAGATAACACTTTTTTTTTAGTTTCAAATTTGAATAAAGGTTGATCAATAGACCTGTAGGCGTAGAAGTCTCAAATTGTTGAGCACACATTTTATATATAAGTATGAATCCTCTGTCAAGAACAGGGAGGAAGTAATAGTTAATTTCCAAAGAATTATGAAACAGACCTTTGTTCTCATATTAAATTAAAGTTACCTTTTTGTGAATCGATACGTGAATGTGATTTACATCTACTGGATGTGGAGGGCCCCTGTAAAAAGTTAAGGTTTTAGTTTATTTCATTTCATTGCTTTATGTTTGTTTTCATTTAATCGCTTTTTGTTATCACTCATTCTAGTTTAGTTTCTTTACTTCACTGTTCTCATTATTTCATTACAACTCAGTTATTATGTTACCATTTCGTTATTTCGTTTGCGCTTACAATTGTTTAAAGTCTAGTTCTTCAACATTTTTTTTTAATTACAATCAATATTTTTATGCTTTTAGAATTAGAATATACATACATATACATATATATATATCTATATAGATAGTAGACAAGCTTTTGAAGGGTCATTAGAATAGTTTGAATTTCAATACTCTGTTTTTATAGTAGTAAAGTGTTTAGATAGGTTCATAATTTTAGGATAATTAACATAAGATATTTTAGGGTGATACTCAATATAGATATAACCTCGTAGATTACATCTAACAGTAGCTTAACTTCCACTTATTAACTTGTAGAAATCTAACTATAAATAGCAATGAAAATCCCAAAACAAACATAACCATCATCTTACAAACTAAAGGAAAGGCTTCTAGAATATATAGTGCACCTGCACTTCATAAGTTTACCAACTGATCCAAAATGGATCTAACATAGACTTCTAAGTCTATGAATTCCTCATAGAGGAAAAATGAAAGTCATTTGATGATTTTAAAAATAGTCTCATTTCGTAGATTGTTTCATTCTGAATCCAACGCAATTTGAACGGGCCAAAATGGACTCCGAACGAAGGAGTTATTGTAAAAAGAAGATTTGCCCAATGTCCTTAGAAAAGAAGGCATTTCTTATTAAATTTGGCCTAAGGGTTGATATTAGCCTTATGCGCTAAAAACCTTTGTTAAGCACTAAACCTTTATAAATCACATTTTACATTGAAAGGCATGTGGGCAGTCTTGGCCAGGCGAATCCGAAGAATTTATATAAGACGAGCTAAAACCTTTTGAGTTCCGGAAGGAAGGCGGTAAATGGTATTTCGGGCAGGGTCCAGACGGTAAACGGTATTGGAAGGGTTGAACTCGATTCCATACACTGGCCGACACGTAGCAGGTCGTAGGAGAGATGAAACCGCTTTTTTCAGGCGGGTAATCTCTACGCAAGTGGACCACCAAAAAAGACTGTCAGCTGTCGGATTAGAGATCGCAGATCAATGGTGGAGATTGAGCGGACTGCTTGATGATTCGGGTTTAGTGCGAACCGCCGGATTAAACGGTAAATCGACGGACAAGATTAAGTCGCGATGTTTCAACCAAAGGCCGAGGGCATTGCGATATGCGATAGGCCAATTGCAATGAGCACTTCGAGCTGTCGGATCGGAAAAGGAATCAACGATCAGGATCTGATTGGAGATCCTTGATCGAGAAAGCATAAGGGCTATGGACCATGGAAGCAGTGAATACCGATATGCTGAAACAACAATATAGCAATGGGTCGATAGCGCCGATCGGAGCGATAGGAGATCAGAGATCGGATCATAGCAATGCAAAGGGGAGCATTGGGCCATGCGATGTGCGATTTGTGATGAAGGCACGAACCCGAGAGGATTATAGATGTAATTGAATTCTATTTGAATTTCAACTTAAAGGCTCATGATGTGTTTTTGTGAGTTTTGCCTGTGTATTCTGTTATGTGTTTATTCCGGGATTAAGGCAGAAGGAAGGCCAAACGACTGGGTTGCCCGCGCCCGCCGGTTCCTTTTCAATTATGAAATCATTTCTAATTCAAACATCATTGTTCCCCATCGTAAGGAAATGATGAAACAGAACGTGTAATGAAAACACGAATTAAAACGCAGAAGGAAGTGAAGAGATGGACAGCCAGTATCCACACTTTAAGCGATTGTGGTAACAGAACGTGTTATAAAATGAAATGAAGCCAGAGATGCTGAGGGGACAGAGGATAGCCACCAGAGCCGTAGAGCTAGAGTGCTTGACAGAGGCAGAGCCACCAGAGGTTGGAGGCAGAGCCACCAGAGGTTGGAGGCAGAGCCGCAAAGCCAGAGAGCTCAAAGCAGACTTCTAAGAGGCACAATGTTGTAGTGAAGTTGCAGAACAACAAAGAGATCAAATGATCAAGCTATTGCTGATGTCCAAAGTGTGCTGAAGACAGAAGAAGGAGTTTTAGAGACAGTTAACAGAATTCTGAGGGAGTTGTTCAAGCTAGAGCTCAAGATAGCTCAGAGAACTAATTGAAGGATTCTACTCCAGAGAAGCCTATATCTGTCTGCAGAGTAAGGACAGCCAGGGGTAAGATGGTATTTTAAGCCCATAGGTACAGTTGTAAACCTATGGAGTTGAGTGTGGAACTTGTAAAAGAATTTAAGCCATAATCCCAAAGAGCCTAATCGAGTTGATTAGAGCTCAAAGGCTATGATTTAGAGCCACTATGCAAGGTAAGTGTATGGAGGCTGAAAGAAGCGGGTGACATACTCTCATTTACTGTTCAGATCAGTATATCAGTCTTTTGGAGTCCAAAATCTTTTTAGTGGGAAGGCGTGATCCAAAATGAATCTAACATAGACTTCTAAGTCAATGAATTTTCCTCACAAAGGAAAAATGAAAGTCATTTGATGATTTTGAAAATAGTTTCATTTCGTATGTTGTTTCATTCTGAATCCAACACAATTTGAACGGGCCAAAAAGGACTCCGGATGAAGGAGTTATTGTAAAAAGAAGATTTGCTCAATGTCCTTAGAAAAGGAGGCATTTCTTATTAAATTTGGCCCAAGGGTTAATATTAGCCTTATGCGTTAAAAACCTTTCTTAAGCGCTAAAACTTTATAAAGCACATTTTACATTGAAAAGCATATGGGCATTCTCGGCCAGGCAGATCTGAAGAATTTATATAAAATGAGCTAAAACGTTTTGAGTTCCAGAAGGAAAGCGGTAAACGGTATTTCGGGCAGGCTCCAAATGGCAAATGGTATTGGAAGGCTTGAACTCGATTCCGTACACTGGCCGATACGTAGCAAGCTGCAGGAGAGGGATAACTGCTATTTTTCAGGCGGTAATCTCCGTGCAAGTGGGCCACCCGAAGAGACTTTCAGCCGTCGAATTAGAGATCACAAATCAATGGTGGAGATTGAGCAGACTACTTGATGTTTCTGGTTTAGTGTGAACTGTCTGATTAAACGGTAAATCGACAGACAAGATTAAGTAGCGATGTTTCAACCAAAGGCTGAGGGCATTGCGATATGTGATAGGCCCATTGCGATGTGCACTTCGAGCTATCGGATTGGAAAATGAATCAATGGTCAGGATCTGATCGGAGATCACTGATCGGGAAAGCTTAAGGGTTGCGAACCATGGAAGAAGCAACTGTCGATATGCTGAAACAAAGATATAGCAAAGGGCCGATAGCCCTGATCGAAGCAATCGAATATCAGATTGTAGCAATTCAAAGGGGAGAAATGGGCCATGAGACGTGCGATTTGCGATGAAGGCACGGACCCGAGAGGATTATAGACGCGATTGAATTCTATTTGAATTCTAGCATAAAGGCTCATGATGTGTTTTTGTGAGTTTTGCCTGTGTATTCCGTTATGTGTCTATTCAGGGATTAAGGCAGAAGGAAGGCCAAATGATCGGGTTTCCCGCGCCCGCCAGTTCCTTTTCAATTATGAAACCATTTCTACTTCAAACATCATTATTCCCCACCATAAGGAAATGATGAAGCAAAATGTGTCATGAAAACACAAATTAAAACGCAGAAGGAGGCAAAGAGACGGACAATCGGTTTCCACGCTTTAAGGATTGTGGTAACAAAATGTGTTATAAAACGCGATGAACCCAGAGATGCTGAGGGGACAAAGGATAGCCGCCAGAGCTACAGAGCCAGAGTACTTGATAGAGGCAGAGCCGCAAAGCCAAAGTGCTCAAAGTAGACTTCTAAGAGCAAAGAGATCAAATGATCAAGCTATTGCTGATGTCCAAAGTGTGCTGAAGACAGAAGAAGGAGTTCCAGAGACACTTAATAGAATTCTGAAGGAGTTGGTGCAAGCTAGAGCTCAAGATAGCTCAGAGCACTAATTGAAGGAGTCTAGTCCAGAGCTAAGCCCATAGGTACAATTGTAAACCTATGGAGTTGAGAGTGGAACTTGTAAAATACTTTAAGTCATAATCCCAAAGAGCCTAATCAAGTTGATTAGAGCTCAAGGAAACGTAGCCCAAGATATCAAGGTGAACTCCATATTATATTGTCGCCTTATGTGGTTTGCTTATTTGTTGCACTATTTTACTGTTATGTGTTTTATTTCAGTTTAAGCAAATCAACTTAAATCACTTAACAATTAAAGGAAAACAAAAACATACACCTATTTCAAGTCCTTTAATTCCGCAAATTGTCAATTGTAAGCATAGATCTTGGGAATATATAAGCTTTGGAGTGGGAGAGGTTCTTGTAAGTTTGACAAGAAGCCTTTAGTGCCCCATTTCAGATCAGGTGGTATTAGAGCAAGTTATACCAGAGCAGGTAGTATCAAATTAGAATGCTTGATTGACAAAGCAATCTATATGCTTGATTGACTTGAAAGGTGTTTAAACAGTCAAGCATTGATTGTTTGATTGTTGTAAACTGACTATTGTTTGAGTTTGCAGAGGTGAAGGGAAAGCTATTGATAGCTAAGTCCAGGAGAGGTCAAGAAGGAAGAAGGGTTGAAGGCATTCTTCTTATCCCAAAGGACCTCAAAGCAATCCTTGAAGCACAAGAATTTTGTTGCAAAAGGTTGCTTGAATAAGCTCTTTTTTAATCTTGTTTGAAGTTCTTTTGTTCATTTTGATAATGACTACTTCTACAAGTGAGTCCTCAAATTCTTCTTTCTTCATAAGATTCTTTGATGAAGACATGAAGCAAGACTTGTTCAGCATGATGGATATGGTGAGAGAAATGTATAAGGATGGAAGGAAGAGCACCAGACTTAGAAAGCAGTTGAATTCCATGAAGGAAGAGAAGCAGTTGCTTTCTAACAAATTGCAGGAAATGGAGAGACAAATTCATATTGAAAATATGAACCTCGAAAGGATGCATGAGTTGGAGACACAACTCTTTCTTGCCAAAGAAGCCTTAGTCAAGTATCAACTTGAAGAAGAGGTAAATAATTCCAGTTTGTCTTCAATTTCCTCTAAGAATATTTATGTTGGTTCTTTTGAAAAACATACCAGAGGCATAGGGTCCAAATTAATGTCCAAAATGGGCTATGAAGGAAAAGGATTGGGAAAATATGCACAGGGTATTGTTGAACCAATAATAGTTGAGGAAAGGCCTAAGAATTTAGGTCTTGGCTATGGACAATCTTATGGAGAAAGTTCCAAAGCTGCCATGAAGGCCATTGAAACAGTTCCAAGAAGGAGTTTCATTTCAAGTCTTTTACCTCAAGAGTGTAAAGATTGTATTCATGGAGAATGCAATAGCTTGAAACATCATTTGCAGGAAAATGGTGTTCATAAGCATACACTTGAACCAGAGAGTTGTGGAAACTCTGAAACTATTGAAGAGATTGATGGTGTTCCAAAGGGAGCTACTTCTTCATTCAATTCACCTCCTCATGAAGGCAATAAAGGTTAAAGAAAGGTATAAATCTGGTTTTGATCATATTCCTTTTGATTATGTAAAGCATGATAAATTTCCATATAAGCATGGGAAAAGAATTGCATGTTCCTTTTGTGGTTTGGATAACCATAATGTCTCTAGATGTTGGAAGAGAATGGCTAGATTCAGGAAATTTTTGAAGGAAAAGAAGCAAAGAGCCAAAGGTCCATTGGACAAGGCAAATCATGCTGTCAAGAAGATGCACATGTGTTGCACTTACTGCCATAAGTAAGGACATATTGCTGCAAAATGTTGGACTTTGAATCCAACAATGCTTCCACGAAACTTAAAGAAGGTGGAAAAGAAAATAGCAGGAAAGATTCAATGAATAATGTGTTTTAGGATGATTCACATGTTGATGTTGATGTGCAGACAAAGGAAGGAGTTTTGAGATATATTGGTAAGAAATGGTTAGAATTCTTATCCAATTAAGATTGCATGTCTATTGATATAATGCATCTATTTTGTAGGAATGCAAGTTGCAGGGTTTTACCACGAAGGTGAATGGAAAAAGTTGAGTAGGAGATTCACTTTATTGTTGCAACATTATATTCATATTTGCTTCGAAAGTACAATGTGCTTAAGCGAAAGTTGAGGGATGAAATGCATGCATAAGCTTGATATGCATGAACACAGGGATGTTAATGATTTCCTTGTATTTAAACATGTATGTGTGATTAACTTTAAGGGTTGATTACTTTGTTGTAAACATGCATGTAATGTTAATGTTGACTTGGTCTCCAAGATGGAGATAATGATGAAGTGTTTCATCTTTGAAAAAGAATCCTAAAGTTCTTTTTCTACATGCTTGACTTGAAGGGTCAGTTGTTCTAAAGGCATGTTTAGTTGGCTTGTTATCTAGTCAATCATTTATATGCAGATGTAAAAACATGGAGGTGTTCACAAGATGTGAAATTTGTTTCTTTTGTTGAAGCAGGAGTTTAGGCCATCCAGTTGTTGTCTATAATCCTGTTGTTGTTAACAGTTGTTGCTAATAGTATGTCAAACATGTACAAATGAAAATTTTGTGAAGTAGATATAACTTCACATTGGTTTGAGCCACCTTAGATCAATGATCAAGGTAGAGAAGTTCAAACTACCTTACGTGAGCTTCTCAGCAGGAATTCTACAGGAAGTTAAGAAGGAAGACGGTTCTTCCCAAGAGGACAAGCACATCCACGAAGGGAGTGTTCAAAGGCTATGGTTCAGAGGCACTATGCAAGGCAAGTGTATGGAGGTTGAAATAAGAGGGTGACATACTCTCATTTACTATTCAGATTAGTGTATCAGTCTTTTGGAATCCAAAATCTTTTTAGTGGGAAGTCGTGATCCAAAATGGATCTAACATAAACTTCTAAGACTATGAATTTTCCTCGCAGAGGAAAGATGAAAGTCATTGGATGATTTCCCGCGCCCACTAGTTCCTTTTCAATTATGAAACCATTTCTACTTCAAACACCATTGTTCCCCACCATAAGGAAATGATGAAGCAGAATGTGTCATGAAAACACGAATTAAAACGCAGAAGGAGGCAAAGAGACGGACAATCGGTTTCCACGCTTTAAGGATTGTGGTAACAAAATGTGTTATAAAACGCGATGAACCCAGAGATGCTGAGGGGACAGAGGATAGCCACCAGATCTGCAGAGCCAGAGTACTTGATAGAGGCAGAGTCGCAAAGCCAGAGAGCTCAAAGTAGACTTCTAAGAGCCATGATGCTGTAGTGAAGTTGCAGAACAGCAAAGAGATCAAATGATCAAGCTATTGCTGATGTCCAAAGTGTGTTGAAGACAGAAGAAGGAGTTCCAGAGACACTTAATAGAATTCTGAAGGAGTCGGTGCAAGCTAGAGCTCAAGATAGCTCAGAGCACTAATTGAAGGAGTCTAGTCCAGAGCTAAGCCCATAGGTACAATTGTAAACCTATGGAGTTGAGAGTGGAACTTGTAAAATACTTTAAGTCATAATCCCAAAGAGCCTAATCAAGTTGATTAGAGCTCAAGGAAACGTAGCCCAAGATATCAAGGTGAACTCCATATTATATTGTTGCCTTATGTGGTTTGCTTATTTGCTGCACTGTTTTACTGTTATGTGTTTTATTTCAGTTTAAGCAAATCAACTTAAATCACTTAACAATTAAAGGAAAACAAAGACATACACCTATTTCAAGTCCTTTAATTCCGCAAATTGTCAATTGTAAGCATAGATCTTGGGAATATATAAGCTTTGGAGTGGGAGAGGTTCTTGTAAGTTTGACAAGAAGCCTTTAGTGCCCCATTTCAGATCAGGTGGTATTAGAGCAAGTTATACCAGAGCAGGTGGTATCAGATTAGAATGCTTGATTGACAAAGCAATCTATATGCTTGATTGACTTGAAAGGTGTTTAAACAGTTAAGGATTGATTGTTTGATTCTTGTAAACTCACTATTGTTTGAGTTTGCAGAGGTGAAGGGAAAGCTATTGATAGCTAAGTCCAGGAGAGGTCAAGAAGGAAGAAGGGCTGAAGGCATTCTTCTTATCCCAAAGGACCTCAAAGCAATCCTTGAAGCACAAGAGTTTTGTTGCAAAAGGTTGCTTGAATAAGCTCTTTTTTAATCTTGTTTGAAGTTCTTTTGTTCATTTTAATAATGACTACTTCTACAAGTGAGTCCTCAAATTCTTCTTTCTTCATAAGATTCTTTGATGAAGACATGAAGCAAGACTTGTTCAGCATGATGGATATGGTGAGAGAAATGTATAAGGATGGAAGGAAGAGCACCAGACTTAGAAAGCAGTTGAATTCCATGAAGGAAGAGAAGCATTTGCTTTCTAACAAATTGCAGGAAATGGAGAGACAACTTCATATTGAAAATATGAACCTCGAAAGGATGCATGAGTTGGAGACACAACTCTTTCTTGCCAAATAAGCCTTAGTCAAGTATCAACTTGAAGAAGAGGAAAATAATTCCAGTTTGTCTTCAATTTCCTCTAAGAATATTTACGTTGGTTCTTTTGAAAAACATACCAGAGGCATAGGGTCCAAATTAATGTCCAAAATGGGCTATGAAGGATTGGGCAAATATGCACAGAGTATTGTTGAACCAATAATAGTTGAGGAAAGGCCTAAGTATTTAGGTCTTGGCTATGGACAATCTTATGGAGAAAGTTCCAAAGCTGCCATGAAGGCCATTGAAACAGTTCCAAGAAGGAGTTTCATTTCAAGTCTTTTACCTCAAGAGTGTAAAGATTGTATTCATGGAGAATGCAATAGCTTGAAACATCATTTGCAGGAAAATGGTGTTCATAAGCATACACTTGAACCAGAGAGTTGTGGAAACTCTGAAACCATTGAAGAGATTGATCATGTTCCAAAGGGAGCTACTTCTTCATTCAATTCACCTCCTCATGAAGGCAATAAAGGTTAAAGAAAGGTATAAATCTGGTTTTGATCATATTCCTTTTGATTATGTAAAGCATGATAAATTTCCATATAAGCATGGGAAAAGAATTGCATGTTCCTTTTGTGGTTTGGATAACCATAATGTCTCTAGATGTTGGAAGAGAATGGCCAGATTCAGGAAATTTTTGAAGGAAAAGAAGCAAAGAGCCAAAGGTCCATTGGACAAGGCAAATCATGCTGTCAAGAAGATGCACATGTGTTGCACTTACTGCCATAAGTAAGGACATATTGCTGCAAAATGTTGGACTTTGAATCCAACAATGCTTCCACGAAACTTAAAGAAGGTGGAAAAGAAAATGGCAGGAAAGATTCAATGAATAATGTGTTTTAGGATGATTCACATGTTGATGTTGATGTGCAGACAAAGGAAGGAGTTTTGAGATGTATTGGTAAGAAATGGTTAGAATTCTTATCCAATTAAGATTGCATGTCTATTGATATAATGCATCTATTTTGCAGGAATGCAAGTTGCAGGGTTTTACCACGAAGGTGAATGGAAAAAGTTGAGTAGGAGATTCACATTATTGTTGCAACATTATATTCATATTTGCTTCGAAAGTACAATATGCTTAAGCGAAAGTTGAGGGATGAAATGCATGCATAAGCTTGATATGCATGAACACAGGGATGTTAATGATTTCCTTGTATTTAAACATGTATGTGTGATTAACTTTAAGGGTTGATTACTTTGTTGTAAACATGCATGTAATGCTAATGTTGACTTGGTCTCCAAGATGGAGATAATGATGAAGTGTTTCATCTTCGAAAAAGAATCCCAAAGTTCTTTTTCTACATACTTGACTTGAAGGGTCAATTGTTCTAAAGGCATGTTTTGTTGGCTTGTTATCTAGTCAATCATTTATATGAGGATGTAAAAACATGGAGGTGTTCACAAGATGTGAAATTTGTTTCTTTTGTTGAAGCATGAGTTTAGGCCATCCAGTTGTTGTCTGTGATCCTGTTGTTGTTAACAGTTGTTGCTAATAGTATGTCAAACATGTACAAATGAAAATTTTGTGAAGCAGATGTAACTTCACATTGGTTTGAGCCACCTTAGATCAATGATCAAGGTAGAGAAGTTCAAACTACCTTACGTGAGCTCTTCAGCAGGAATTCTACAGGAAGTTAAGAAGGAAGACAGTTCTTCCCAAGAGGACAAGCACATCCACGAAGGGAGTGTTCAAAGGTTATGGTTCAGAGGCACTATGCAAGGCAAGTGTATGGAGGCTGAAAGAAGAGGGTGACATACTCTCATTTACTATTCAGATCAGTATATCAGTCTTTTGGAGTCCAAAATCTTTTTAGTGGGAAGGCGAGATCCAAAATGGATCTAACATAAACTTCTAAGTCTATGAATTTTCCTCGCAGAGGAAAAATGAAAGTCATTGGATGATTTTGAAAATAGTCTCATTTCGTAGATTTTTTCATTCTGAATCCAACGCAATTTGAACGGGCCAAAATGGACTCCGGACGAAGGAGTTATTGTAAAAAGAAGATTTGCCCAATGTCCTTAGAAAAGGAGGCATTTCATATTAAATTTTGCCTAAGGGTTAATATTAGCCTTATGCACTAAAAACCTTTATTAAGCGCTAAACCTTTATAAAGCGTGTTTTACATTGAAAAGCACGTGGGCAGTCTCGGCCAGGGGGCTCCGAAGAATTTATATAAAACGAGCTAAAACCTTTTGAGTTCTGAAAGGAAGGCGGTAAACGGTATTTCGCGCAAGCTCTAGATGGTAAATGGTATTGGAAGGGTTGAACTCGATTCCATACACTGGCCAACACGTAGCAGGCCGCAGGAAAGAGAAAACTGCTTTTTCAGGCGAGTAATCTCCACGCAAGTGGGCTACCCGAAAAGACTGTCGGCCGTTGGATTAGAGATCGTAGATCAATGGTGGAGATTGAGCGGACTGCTTGATGTTTCGGGTTTAGTTGGGACCGTCAGATTAAACGGTAAATTGACGGACATGATTAAGTCTGATGTTTCAACCAAAGGCCAAGGGCATTGCGATATGCGATAGGCCGATTGCAATGAGCACTTCGAGCCGTCGAATTGGAAAAGGAATCAACAGTCAGGATTTGATCGGAGATCGATGATCGGCAAAGCTTAGGGGCTGAAAACCATGGAATCAAGAATCGCCGATATGCCAAAACAATGATATAGCAATGGGCTGATAGCGTTAATCAAAGCAATCGGAGATCGGAGATCGAATTGCAGCAACACAAAGGGGAGCATTGGGCCATGCGACGTGCGATTTGCGATGAAGGCACGGACCCGAGAGGATTATAGATGCAATTGAATTCTATTTGAATTCTGGCTTAAAGGATCATGATGTGTGTTTGTGAGTTTTGTCTATGTATTCCGTTATGTGTCTTTTCCAGGATTAAGGCAGAAGGAAGGCCAAACGATCGGGTTGCCAGTGCCCGTCGGTTCCTTTTCAATTATGAAACTGTTTCTAATTCAAACATCATTGTTCCCCACCATAAGGAAATGATGAAACAAAACGTGTCATGAAAACACGAATTAAAATGCAGAAGGAGGCAAAGAGACAGATAGTTAGTTTCTGCGCTTTAAGCGATTGCGGTAACAGAACATGTTATAAAACGCGATGAACCCAGAGATGCTGAGGGGAAAGAGGATAGCCACCAGAGCTGCAGAGCCAGAGTGCTTGATAGAGGCAGAGCCAGCAGAGGTTGGAGGCAGAGCCAGAGAACTCAAAGCAGACTTCTAGGAGCCATGATGTTGTAGTGAAGTTGCAGAACAACAAAGAGATCAAATGATCAAGCTATTGCTGATGTCCAAAGTGTGCTGAAGATAGAAAAAGGAGTTCCAAAGACAGTTAACAGAATTCTGATGGAGTTGGTGCAAGCTAGAGCTCAAGATAGATCAAAGCATTGATTGAAGGAGTCTAGTCTAGAGCTAAGCCCATAGTTGTAAACCTATGGAGTTGAGTGTGAAACTTGTAAAAGAATTCAAGCCATAATCTCAAATAGCCTAATCGAGTTGATTAGAGCTCAAGGAGACGTAGCCCAAGATATTAGGGTGAACTCCATATTATATTGTTGCCTTATGTGGTTTGCTTATTTGCTACATTGTTTTAGTATTATGTGTTTCTTTTCAGTTTAAGCAAATCAACTCAAAGCACTTAACAGTTAAAGGCAAACAAAGACATACACCTATTTCAAGTCCTTTAATTCCGCAAATTGTCAATCATAAACATAGATCTTGGGAATATATAAGCTTTGGAGTGGGAGAGGTTCTTGTATGTTTGACAAGAAGCCTTTAGTGCCCCATTTCAGATCAGGTGGTACCAGAGCAAGTTATACCAGAGCAGGTGGTATCAGATCAGAATGCTTGATTGACAGAGCAATCTATATGCTTGGTTGAATTGAAAGGTGTTTAAACAGTCAAGGATTGATTGTTTGATTGTTGTAAACAGACTATTGTTTGAGATTACAGAGGTGAAGGGTAAGCTATTGATAGGTAAGTCCAGGAGAGGACAAGAAGGAAGAAGGATTGAAGGCATTCTTCTTATCCCAAAGGACCTCAAAGCAATTCTTGAAGCACAAGAGTTTTGTTGCAAAAGGTTGCTTGAATAAGCTCTTTGTTAATCTTGTTTGAAGTTCTTTTGTTCATTTTGATAATGACTACTTCTACAAGTGATCCTCAAATTCTTCTTTCTTCACAAGATTCTTTGATGAAGACATGAAGCAAGACTTGTTCACCATGATGGATATGGTGAGAGAAATGTATGAGGATGGAAGGAAGAGCACCAAACTTAGAGAGCAGTTGAATTCCATGAAGGAAGAGAAGCAATTGCTTTCTGACAAATTGCAAGAAATGGAGAGACAACTTCATATTGAAAATATGAACCTGGAAAGGACGCATGAGTTGGAGACACATCTCTTTGTTTCCAAAGATGCCTTAGTCAAGCATCAGCTTGAAGAAGAGGTAAATAATTCCAGTTTGTCTTCAACTTCCTCTAAGAATATTTATGTTGGTTCTTTTGAAAAACATACCAGTGGCATAGGGTCCACGGTAATGTCCAAAATGGGCTATGAAGGAAAAGGATTGGGAAAATATGTACTGGGTATTGTTGAACCAATAATAGTCCAGGAAAGGCCTAAGTATTTTGGTCTTGGCTATGGACAATCTTATGGAGAAAGTTCCAAAGCTGCCATGAAGGCCATTGAAACAGTTCCAAGGAGTTTCATTTCAGGTCTTCTACCTCAAGAGTTTAAAGATTGTATTCATGGATAATGCAATAGCTTGAAACATCATTTGCAGGAAAAGGGTGTTCATAAGCATACACTTGAACCAAAGAGTTGTGGAAACTATGAAACCATTGAAGAGATTAATGGTGTTCCAAAGGGAGCTACTTCTTCATTCAATTCACCTCTTCATGAAGGCAATAGAGGTGAAAGAGAAAGGTATAAATTTGGTTCTGATCATATTCCTTTTGATTATGTAAAGCATGATAAATTTCCATATAAGCATGGGAAAAGAATTGCATGTTTCTTCTGTGGTTTGGATAACCATATTGCTTCTAGATGTTGGTAGAGAATGGCCACAAACAGGAAATTTTTGAAGGAAAAGAAGCAAAGAGTCAAAGGTCCACTGGACAAGGCAAATCATGCTGTCAAGAAGATGCACATGTGTTGCACTTACTGCCATAAGCAAGGACATATTGTTGCAAAATGTTGGACTTCTAATCAAACAATGCTTCCACGAAACTTGAAGAAGGTGGAAAGAGAAAATGGCAGGAAAGATTCCATGAATGATGTGTTTCAGGATGATTCACATGTTGATGTTGATGTGCAGACAAAGGAAGGACCTTTGAGATGGATTGGTAAGAAATGGTTAGAATTCTTATCCAATTAAGATTGCATGTCTATTGATATAATGCATCTATTTTACAGGAATGCAAGTTGCAGGGTTTTACCAAGAAGGTGAATGGAAAAAGTTGAGTAGGAGACTCAATTTATTACTGCAACATTATATGCATCTCAGGTTCAAAAGTATAGTGTGGTTAAGTGAAAGTTGAGGGATGAAATGCATGCATAAGCTTGATATGCATGAACACAGGGATGTTAATGATTTCCTTGTGTTTAAACATGTATGCGTGATTAACTTGAAGGGCTGATTACTTTGTTGTTAACATTCATGTAATGTTAATGTCGACTTGGAAAAAGTTGATTTGGTCTCCAAGATGGAGATAATGGTGAAGTGTTTCATCTTTGAAAAAGAATCCTAAAGTTATTTTTCTACATGCTTGACTTGAAGGGTCAATTGTTCTAAAGGCATGTTTTGTTGGCTTGTTATCTAGTCAATCATTTATATGTGGATGTAAAGACATGGAGGTTTTCGCAAGATGTGAAATTTGTTTCTTTTGTTGAAGCAGGAGTTTAGGGCATCGAGTTGTTGTCTGTAATCCTTCTGTTGTTAACAGTTATTGTTGACAGTATGTCAAACAGGTATAAATGAAAATTTTGTGAAGCAGATGTAACTTCACATTGGTTTGAGCCACCTTGGATCAATGATCAAGGCAGATAATTTCAAACTATCTTCTATGAACTTCTCAGCAGGAATTCTGCAGGAAGTCAAGAAGGAAGACAATTCTTCCCAGGAGGACAAGCACATCCAAGAAGGGAGTGTTCAAGGGTAAGGCAAGTGTATGGAGGTTGAAAGAAGAGGGTGACATACTCTCATTTACTGTTTAGATCAGTATATCAGTGTTTTGGAGTCCAAAAGCTTTTTAGTGGGAAGGCGTGATCCAAAATGGATCTAACATAGACTTCTAAGTCTATGAATTTTCCTCACAGAGGAAAAATGAAAGTCATTGGATGATTTTTCAAATAGTCTCATTTCCTATAATGTTTCATTCTGAATCCAACGCAATTTGAACGGGTCAAAACGGACTCCGGACGAACGAGTTATTGTAAAAAGAAGACTTGCCCAATGTCCGTAGAAAAGGAGGCATTTCTTATTAAATTTGGCCTAAGGGTTAATATTAGCCTTATGCACTAAAAACCTTTGTTAAGCATTAAACCTTTATAAAGCGTGTTTTACATTGAAAAGCACGTGGGCAGTCTCGGCCAAGCGGATCTAAATAATTTATATAAAACGAGCTAAAACCTTTTGAGTTCCGGAAGGAAGGTGGTAAACGGTATTTCGGGGAGGCTCCAAATGGTAAATGGTATTGGAAGGGTTGAACTCAATTCCATACACTGGCCGACACGTAGCACGCCACAGGAGAGAGAAAACTGCTTTTTTCAGGCGGGTAATCTCCGCGCAAGTGGACCACCTAAAAAGACTGTCAGCCGTCAGATTAGAGATCACAGATCAATGGTGGAGATTGAGCGGATTGCTTGATGTTTTGGGTTTAATGCGAACCATTAGATTAAATGGTAAATCGACAGAAAAGATTAATTCGCGATGTTTGAACCAAAGGCCGAGGGCATTGCGATATGCGATAGGCTAATTGTGATGAGCACTTTCGAGCCGTTGGACCAGAAAAAGAATCAATGGTCAGGATTTGATCAGAGATCGTTGATCGGGAAAGCTTAAGGGTTGTGAACCATGGAAGCAACGACCGTCGATATGCCGAAACAACTTTATAGCAATGGGTTGATAGCGCCGATCGAAGCAATCGAAGATCGAATCACAGCAATGCAAAGGTTAGCATTGGGCCATGTGAGATGCGATTTGCGATGAAGGTACAGACCTGAGAGGATTATAGATGCGATTGAATTCTATTTGAATTTGCCTTAAAGGCTCATGATGTGTTTTTATGAGTTTTGCCTGTGTATTCTGTTATGTGTCTATTCCGGGATTAAGGCAGAAGGAAGGCCAAATGATCGGGTTGCCCATGCCTGCCGGTTCCTTTGCAATTATGAAACCGTTTCTAATTCAAACATTATTCTTCCCCACCGTAAGGAAATGATGAAACAGAACGTGTCATGAAAACACAAATTAAAACACAGAAGGAGGCGAAGAGATGGACAGTCGGTTTCCACGCTTTAAGCAATTGTGGTAACATAATGTGTTATAAAATGCGATGAACCCAAAGATGCTGAGGGGACAGAGGATAGCCACCAGAGCTACAGAGCCAGAGTGCCTGATAGAGGCAGAGCCACCAGAGGTTGGAGGCAGAGCCAGAGAGCTCAAAGTAGACTTCTAAGAGCCATGATGTTGTAGTGAAGTTGCAGAACAACAAAGAGATCAAATGATCAAGCTATTGCTGATGTCCAAAGTGTGCTGAAGATAGAAGAAGGAGTTCTAGAGACAGTTAACAGGATTCTGATGGATTTGGTGCAAGCTAGAGCTCAGGATAGCTCAAAGCACTAATTGAAGGAGTATAGTCCAGATCTAAGCCCATAAGTACAGTGGTAAACCTATGGAGTTGAGTGTGGAACTTGTAAAAGTATTTAAACCATAATCCCAAAGAGCCTAATTGAGTTGATTAGAGCTCAAGGAGACGTAGCCCAAGATATTAGGGTGAACTCCATATTATATTGTTTCCTTACGTGGTTTGCTTATTTGTTGCATTGTTTGACTGTTATGTGTTTTATTTCAGTTTAAGCAAATCAACTTAAAGCACTTAACAATTAAAGGCAAACAAAGACATACAACTATTTCAAGTCCTTTAATTCTGCAAATTGTCAATCATAAGCATAGATCTTGGGAATATATAAGCTTTGGAGTGGGAGAGGTTCTTGTAAGTTTGACAAGAAGCCTTTAGTGCCCCATTTCAGATCAGGTGGTATTAGAGCAAGTTATACCAGAGCAGGTGGTATTAGATCAGAATGCTTGATTGACAGAGCAATATATATGCCTGGTTGAATTGAAAGGTGTTTAAACAGTCAGGGATTGATTGTTTGATTGTTGTAAACTGACTATTATTTGAGTTTGCAGAGGTGAAGGGAAAGCTATTGATAGCTATGTCCAGGAGAGGACAAGAAGGAAGAAGGGCTGAAGGCATTCTTCTTATCCCAAAGGACCTCAAAGCAATCCTTGAAGCACAAGAGGTTTGTTGCAAAAGTCTGCTTGAATAATCTCTTTGTTAATCTTGTTTGAAGTTCTTTTGTTTCATTTTGATAATGACTACTTCTACAAGTGAGTCCTCAAATTCTTCTTTCTTCACAAGATTCTTTGATGAAGACATGAGGTAAGACTTGTTCACCATGATGGATATGGTGAGAGAAATGTATGAGGATGGAAGGAAGAGCACTAGACTTAGAGAGCAGTTGAATTCCATGAAGGAAGAGAAGCAGTTGCTTTCTGGCAAATTGAAGGAAATGGAGAGACAACTTCATATTGCAAATATGAACCTGGAAAGGATGCATGAGTTGGAGACACAACTCTTTGTTGCGAAAGAAGCCTTAGTCAAGTATCAGCTTGAAGAAGAGGTAAATAATTCCAGTTTGTCTTCAATTTCCTCTAAGAATATTTATGTTGGTTCATTTGAAAAACATACCAGAGGAATAGGGTCCAATTTAATGTCCAAAATGGGCTATGAAGGAAAAGGATTGGGCAAATATGTACTAGGTATTGTTGAACCAATAATAGTTGAGGAAAGGCCTAAGTATTTGTGTCTTGGCTATGGACAATCTTATGGAGAAAGTTCCAACGCTGCCATGAAGGCCATTGAAACAGTTCCAATAAGGAGTTTCATTTCAGGTCTTCTACCTCAAGAGTGTAAAGATTGTATTCATGGAGAATGCAATAGCTTGAAACATCATTTGCAAGACAAAGGTGTTCACAAGCATACACTTGAACTAGAGAGTTGTGGAAACTCTGAAACCATTGAAGAGATTGATGGTGTTCCAAAGGGAGCTACTTCTTCATTCAATTCACCTCCTCATGAAGGCAATAAAGGTGAAAGAGAAAGGTATAAATCTGGTTCTGATCACATTCCTTTTGATTATGTAAAGCATGATAAATTTCCATATAAGCATGGGAAAAGAATCGCATGTTTCTTTTGTGGTTTGGATAACCATAATGTTTCTAGATGTTGGAAGAGAATGACCACAGACAGGAAATTTTTGAAGGAAAAGAAGCAAAGAGCCAAAGGTCCATTGGATAAGGCAAATCATGCTGTCAAGAAGATGCACATGTGTTGCACTTACTGCCATAAGCAAGGACATATTGCTACAAAATGTTGGACTTTTAATCCAACAATGCTTCCACGAAACTTGAAGAAGGTGGAGAGAGAAAATGGCAGGAAGGATTCCATGAATGATGTGTTTTAGGATGATTCAAATGTTGATGTTGATGTGCAGACAAAGGAAGGACCTTTGAGATGGATTGGTAAGAAATGGTTAGACTTCTTATCCAGTTAAGATTACATGTCTATTGATATAATACATCTATTTTGCAGGAATGCAAGTTGCAGGGTTTTACCAAGAAGGTGAATGGAAAAAAGTTAAGTAGGAGACTCACTTTATTGCTCCAACATTATATTCATCTCAGCTTCAAAAGTACAGTGTGCTTGATTGAAAGTTGAGGGATGAAATGCATGCATAAGCTTGATATGCATGAACACAAGGATGTTAATGATTTCCTTGTATTTAAACATGTATGTGTTATTAACTTGAAGGGTTGATTACTTTGTTGTAATCAAAGTATGGTCTTGGATGATTCTGTGTCTCCAATCCCAATTGATTGACAATATGTTCAAATACTAAATTTGCTTGCGATCCACTGTCAAACATTGTGTCAATCTTTGTATGCTTAGAAGTTATCCTTATGTGGAAGAGTTCAACTCTTTTATCCTCATGTGAATGATTTATGTTTGAAGAAGATACATTAGTTTCCGAACTTGAACCAGTATCAAAAGTTTTACCTATCGTAACCATGGCGGTTATCCTCCTTTCATCACCTAAATCTGAACCTAGATCCTGTTGGACTGCTGCAATGGCCTTCTTTTCATTCTTTGCCTTAAGGAACTTTTTGGGCTTAAGTTTTGGATGAAGTTTCCAACACTTCGATTCATCATGACCAATTCTCTGGCAATGAGAACAAGTAGGTCTTTCCTTTTTAGCTATCGCTGATTTCTTTCTCTTCGAATTGTTCTTCCCCTTACTGCCACTGGAATCTTTGGTTTCCAACTCTTTGGATGATTGCGATGAAAACTTGAATGGTCTGCCACCTAATTTAATATGTATGGCCTGAACACACACCCTATCAAAATCATTAGGATTAAACATCAATAAATTATGCTGCAAATATGAATGTAAACTGCCAATGTATTTTAACAAAGTTTCATGTGTATCCGATGAAATACCAAACGCCAATGCTTTCTTTTTGAACTCCTGAGTAAACTCCTAAACACTCTGCCCTTTACCTTGCCTCAAATGCTGCCAATCAATACCAGCTTGATGTATGTATCCTAAAGGATAAAACTCTTTCATAAGAGCTTTTAAAAACTTAGACCATGAAGAGATGACTTTTCCTTTACGCTTTACATCTATCTAAGTTTTACTTTCCCACCAGATTAAAGTTTTCCCCCCATTCTAGGTGTAGCTAACTGAATTTTAATTTTATCACTATAAATGTTATGAATGCAACAATACACTGCTAACTACTTTATCCAGTTATCTAGCTTTTTAGGATTCATTTCGCCATCATAAATAGGTAACTCAATTTTAACATCAAGTTTCAAAAGAGATGTTTTCTTAGCTTTCTTTTCCGTTTCATATTTTGCACTGGCAGAAGAAGAAGAAGAGGATGATGGAGATGATGGAGGTGAAGGTGGTTTATCAACGTCACCTTTACCTTTTTCCTTCTTCGCTCATCTTAGTTTCAGTGTTTTCACCTGCATCAGGTCCTAACATGGTCGATTTTCTGAACGACTCGTCGCTTTCCAATCTCTGGATTGATCTGCTCAAGGATTCCTTCTCCTCATTGCGACTTAGACTTGGTTAACATTCGATGGCACATTCTACAAACGCAACTTGCTCTGATACCAAATTATATGATCTGAAATGATCATAAACTAAACACTGATGTAGAAATGATTAGCCATTTATGATTTGAATGATAACTGAAAGCACAGAAATAGAGGTAAACTGTTTGAGCATAACACTTTACGATAGTTGATTAAACATAAAATCAATGCATAATAGAAGTGAAAACAGTATAAACACAGTTATACCAGAGAGCAAATTGATGATGGAGTTCGTCCCTGATGGACTACGTCTTTGGGTCCACTTTCAAGATGGGCAATCGTTTTTATTAGGAATGAGAAGAAAGGTATTGATTACATAACAATTTATTTAGATTGAACTCGTACACAATCAATTCTCACCTCTGTCATTAGGTGTCCCTCTGAACCAACTTTCCAACACTTCTTACAGTTTCCAAAACTGACCCCGGATGCTCCTGAAACTCTGAAAACAAAATCACCTATGTCCTCACCTACATACAAAAGTTTAAATCCACTCTAATTCTGTCAATGAGGGCAAAAACTACCTTTTACAGGCCTCCAGGTTCATGAAACCACTTCTGAATGCATTTGAGGTCAATGAGCTGACTTAAAGGGTTAAATTAGGGTTTAGTTAAAGGTATTATGTCACATGGTGACATTAGGCACATAAGGTGTATTAAAATATCCCATTTTCGAACCAAAAACCCAAAATAGACCTTATAATATATCTGAAACTGTCAATTGTTCGCTAATCGTGCGGAGGAGAAGACAACGCATCTAACAGCTACTTCCGGCGATCTCGGCTGACGATTACGGTGCTGCGCTAACTTCGTGGTTCCGCTGACCTATGTTATGGTAAACCCCAACAATTAACCCTGGCTGCTCACATGTACACCATGACTAAGGTTCTGACGGTCACGGTTGGTGGTGCTCCCACGGTTACCTGTAACTGTTCACATGTCCCAGTTCCCGCTGACTGTTTGATCTTGTGGTTGATCTATAAGCCCGATGGTTAACAATATCATATTCACATGTCATGCTAGTTCTGATGCGATCTCCAGCCCGACGGTTATGCTAACCCGACGGCTTATCTATCCACCGTTCAGATGACTAGACTCCTCTAATGCAGTTAGTTGGCAATTTGGACAGTGGGAATGTAATTTATAATGTTTTTGTTTGTTTAAACATCTGTTTGCAAGGCCGAGAGCTTATAACATAGTTTTAGGTTTAGGTTTATGGTTTTTGGATGTAGATTAGGGGTTTAGGTTTGAGCAATACAATGTTTGGATTAGGTCTTACGATTAATACATGGTTTTTTGTATTAGGATTTAGATTAGGTGTTTAGGTTGAGATGTAGGACTAGGGTTTTAACAATACATTTGTCACAATGTGACAAAACCAACAGTATATCGTCGACACAATCCTTAGTTGTGAAGACAACCCTGACGATGCACCACATTGAACCAAAACACTGAATCGACACTGGGTGACGATCATATCAAACCTTTGCCACAACAACACCCATCTTGACACCAATCCTGCAAAGATAAATGACAAAGCACATGTCGTCGACCAAGTCCTGGGGAACTATCATTGAACTCATGTCGACAACCAGGTACAACCTATATCAACTAAACGCTATGAACTATGAACATTACCTGAACAACCTGATCCAACACTGTCGATCTGTCGAAGCTGAACTGAAGCGACGATGATACTAAATGACACTTGAACACTTGTGCAATGGAATCAACAGATCCTCCTGGATCATAACCCAACATCTTTGTAACCCATTTTTGCTGCTCTTCTGAAGATAATCTTTGTTGTAAAAAATATTTAAGACTACCATGATCCGTTTTTACCTTGAAGTGTCTTCCCATTAGGTAGGGTCGCCATTTCTTAAGTGCATGCAGTATTGCCAGCATTTCCTTCTCATAAATAGCTTTGTGTAAATACTTTCCTTTGATTGGACAACTTTCGAAAGTAATGGGTCTTTCTTATTGCACTAAAACAACACCAATTCCATTTCTTGAGGCATCACATTCCACAATAAAGGTTTTTCTGAAGCTTGGCATAGATAAGACTAGTGCTTGGCACATTGCCTCTTTAAGATGTTCAAAGGCCTTCGTTGCTTCTGAAGTCCATGAAAATGCATCTTTCTTCAATAATGTTGTTATAGGTGCCGCTATTCTCCCATCATTCTTAACAAACTTGCGATAATACCCTGTCAACCCTAGAAATCCTCGCAGATTCTTTATGGATGTGGGGATTTTCCATTCCTTAATGGCTTTAATTTTGCTAGGGTCTACCTTAACACCTTCACGAGATACAATATGACCCAGATATTCCACCTCTCGTACTCCAAAGAAACATTTAGATCTTTTTACATATAATTGTTTCTCCTCCAACAGTTTGAGCACCCTGTCATCATGTTGAACATGATCCTTCCAAGACTTGTTGTAGATTAGTATACCATCAAAAATACTGACATACTTTTTCTAAGGAAGGGTTTGAAAATGGAATTCATCAAACCTTGAAATGTAGAAGGTGCATTGGTAAGGCCAAAAGGCATGACCAAAAATTCATAAAGACCCTCATGAGTTCTAAATGTTGTTTTCGGAATGTCTTTAGTCTTCATCCTGATTTGATGATATCCTGAACGAATATCCAACTTGGTGAAGTAAATTGATCCATGCAAATCATCCAATAATTTATCAATGACAAGAATGGGAAATTTATCTCTAATAGTGAGCTTGTTGAGCTCCCTATAATCTAGACATATGCGCCATGATCCATCCTTCTTGTGCACCAATACTACTGAAGCAGAGAAAGAACTTTGACTAGGTTGAATTATACCAACCTCCAACATTTTTGCAACCATATGTTCAATTTCACTCTTTTGGGCATCAGGATATCTGTAAGGCCTGATGTTTGGAGGAACACTTCTTGGAATCAAATGAATAGCATGATCGCGGTCACGAACAGGTGGGAGGCCTTTGGGAGTCTCAAATAATTGGAATGATTGTCCAATATTTTTGGATATATGGAGAAATAGATGATTTCGACATTGGAACCTCTAGCGAACATAATTTTGTAATTACGTCTCATTGTTCTTTCTTTAAAAGCTTTGCTGTTCTGTTAGAGCTAATTATCTTTCCCGGTTTCCTTGTGATACCCCTTAATTCAAGTTCCTTTCCTTCTAAACAAAATTTCATGAAAAGTTCTTGAAAGTTAAAAACTATTGTACCCAAGGATTGTAGCCATTGGACTCCTAGTACAACATCAACACCACCCATTGGAATGGAAAACATTGGGCTATTCAATACATATTCTCCCATGGATAGTTTGATATTATGGCACCTTCAAGAGCAATTTATGTTTCCTCCACTTGTAACCACCACTTGACACTCTGGTGCTATATATAGGAAGCAATTCAATTCCTTGGTTAGCTTGCAATAAATAAAATTATGGGTACTACCCGAATCAATCAACATTATTACCTTTTTCTTCTTGATATGTCCTTCTATCTCGATAGTTTGAAGAGTGGTAATTCCGACCGATGCATTACAAGATATGGTCGCATTCATTTCTTCTTTCTCCAAGGTTTTTTCTTAGTGTATATCCTCTTCTTTTGATGTTTCTTGTTCCTTCTCTTCCTCCTCTTTACAATCTATGTAAAATAATTTCTTCTCAACGCTCTTATGACCTTTAGTGTATTTGTTATCACAACTGTAACAAAGCCCTTTTGCTCTTTTTTCTTCTAATTGTTGTGGTGTCAACCTTGTAGGTTGTGGAAGGCTAGGGCAACAACACTTCCACATTTATAGTTGTGAGTGGTAGGCTTCCACATTTATAGCAAGTTCTTCAACAAGCAATTTGTTTTTCAATATTTGTTTTCAACTCAAGTATCGAATTCAATGATAGCAACAATTTCCATATGTTGGGAAGCAATTTGTTCCTCTTTAATTTCTTTAATGGTTTTTCCTTTTTATTCCTCATGTGATGGATCCTGAAGACTTTTTTCAAGATATGAGATTTTCCAATCAAATTTCTTAGAGGGTCTTCACCTCCTTCAGTGCCATCGCTTTCTATATCGACTCTTTTCTCCTAAGTAAATTTCCTTACTCTTGTCTTATATTGATTATAGAACTCCCATGATAATTAGCAAGGGAACTACAAACAATATTGGTTGTAGATTGTCCCTATTGTTTTTGCCTTTCATTTGTACCAATCAAAATATCATTGTGGAGAAGGTTGTCCTCATGTTCTTCTTCTCGTTACTATTGATTGTCCCCAGATCCTTCTTCCAACTACTTACTAGAACTTAAATAACACCTAATAGAAATCATATGTGCAGAAAATATTCCATGTGGGTCAAAACCTTTGCAAGAGTGGAGTCACCTCATTTTTTAAACTATTAAAATACAAAGTAATTTCATTTAAATGGTCAATAGATCTCACTCTAAACTCTCCAATCTTGGAAAGAGTGGGAATGAACTGGTTTTTCCTACTTTGCTTGGTGAAATGTGCCCAATATTTGTATTGTTGGCATACTTCAACAACAAATAATATACCAAAAACATATCATGGAAGAAGCATAGGTCTTCCTTCAAATACATAAAGTCTAATGAAGCACATTTGTATTAGTACCAAAAACCATTTTCTTTAACTCTATGATGAAAGAATTTTGAACTTAATAGATATGAAAGGAATTGTTTTTGTTTCCATAATATACGATACCAAAATTGAACAAGATACTCATCTCTATTCACATTTTGAGCACCACATATGCCATTAAATGTATTTACAAAAACCGATGCATAAATCAGAGAAGAAGACATGAGAAATCTCTTTGAACTTTTGAAATTCCCTAATTTGTAAGAAATATCTTTGGAAATGATATTAGTTGAGTAAAACATGATTCCTTCATCAATTGAATGATGAAGAATATAAATAACATATATGGGCACATGCTTAGTAGAATATTAACTACCAATTCTTTTTAACAAACATGCAAACTCTTTATTGGGGTTAACACACATATTTACCTAGATTTGAAAAGCATCCATTGAGGTAGGATAAAGGTTCTTTAGAAAACTTGCTAAAAGTTTAGTACATCCTCCTTGAACTTTTATGAATTCAATCGTCTCAGAGACTTCAAAAGCTTTGTGTAGTCAATAGTCATAACAATTTTCTAAAACTATTTGCTTTCAAGCGCATATGATTTCTTTCACTTCTTCAAGGCGTATTACCCTTTCACACTTATCAAACTTCATAGGACGCCATGAAACAACATCTATGAAGTCCCATGCTTCAAGGATATATCTTTCCTTTACTATTCTAGTCGTCCAAGCTTGGTTTATGCCTCATTTATCTTCTGGTAATTCAGATTACCACTTATATGCAATGTACCAATGATTGTCATGGTTCTTCCTTGTGAGTGTATTAAAAGTATCTCCAGAGTAAGGCTCCTTCCTCCTACCTACCATCTTTTCTTTTGATAGCCTCGAGGTACTTTGAGTGATAAAATGTTCACATAACAATGAAGGTTACACTAAATGTTACAAACTCCATCAAGTATTTGTCATAATATTACACAGCTTTAATGATGATAATTTTCTTGAGGTAACAACCATGTGATCACCTTATCAAGAACCATGCTAAATTGAATGTTTGGATCAACTAAAATGAAGTTGTGGCAGTAAGTTTTTAATTCATCTTGGAAGTGATGCTTTATCAGAAGTTGAGATATCAAGGTTTGTGGCATCGATGTGATGGAGAATCAAGATGATGATAATCTTGGATGGAATAAGTCAGGGTGGATGAGTATATGGGAGTCAATACTCGATACAATCAAGAAAATTTGGAGCTGGACAATTGAAAGTCATGATAGTCAAGGATCGTGATGGATGAAAATGTTTTGAGAATATTTTTTGTCGTCCCAACATCTTGATTATAGAAAAGTGGTTAAGCGTGAAAATCAAGGTGTTAGTATTGAGGTGCATAAGTAGAGTGACAAGTCATGCTAACATCTCTACATCTGGACTTTTGGAAAACTGGCTAAGTATAGATTGTTTCTTCAAGAGATATTAGACAATGGGGGACAAATAGCTCTATAAAGGGTATGGGAACCAAAAGTTCAAAATTTTTAGTGTTGAAAAAAAATTTGGTCAATAAGGCTCCAAAGGAGATTAGCCATTTTCAAGAAAAAGAAAAAATCTGGAGGATCTAAAGAAACTCATTCATGAGAAGCCAAATAAAGATTTAATGGCTCCCCACTAAGCAATTAATGACTTGGAGGCCCTTCGTACAAGAAATTCTACCTCATACATGAAATCTTTAAATAAAGTAGGTAAAATAAAGGTATTCAAGGCCTTTAAGAAGGATTATTAGCCAAAATCATCCCATTGACATAATTTTGTTGTCATGATTTAGATGATCGAGGTTGGACAAAATGTAAATCTCAAAGGATAAAATGAAACTCTATATGGCTCTTCATTTAAGAAGGAAAAAATGATAGTGGTTAAAGCCTTTCCAATGAGTGTGTTTTGAATTTCTCCCTTTGGAGTTGGAGAGACTTTGGGTAGGAAGTTGCCACATGGCCATGGTTAAAATACAATTTCCAACAAAAAGCAATGTTTCTGTAATCAATGGTTAAGTCCAACACCATTTTTCACTTTCTAATACAATTTAATAAGGAGGTGTTTTATTTGAATCTATATAAGTACATATGCATGCATAAGGAGTAAAGACATATTTGTAAGTGTCACCAAAGAGATGAATATCCAAAGAACTGTCAATAGTTATTTAAGTTCCATAACACCAATATTCTAAGGCATGGAAAATTTTAGGGGCTAAATTTTGTAGATGGGCTCATTTTACATATTTTTTCTCAAATAAAAGATTTGCTATTTTCCTTATTTTATAAAAATTAATAACCCAAATTTATAGGTAAAATTATTTTACCTTAAAAATCACCAAAATTTTATAGCAAATATAGAAAATCATTAGAAATTTGTTTTTTCTACAACAAATTGCTAAAAAAACTATTGTTTGAATATTAGGGATTAGTAAGATTCGTTAAGGTTTCTACACTTTAATATAAACTTTCATCCTTAAAGTTTTCCTTGTTCCAAAGAGATTATGCAATTTGAGCCACATTAGGACCATTTTAAAGCTTTCATGTACATGTTGAAGTAACAAAATTACTCAACTCCATCTAAAAACCCAAGCCCTCTATTAACAACTTGTGCTATCTCTAACTTGGAAACAATTAGTTAATTTTTTACTTGAAGCTTCTTTATTTATTAATGCTAACAATGTGTACAAAGGTTAAATACAAAAGGAACATTGTGCACAAAGGTTCGATACAAAAATAAGTATTGCATGCAATCTCCAAGACCATAACTTAAAAAATAAAATAGCATGTGTGTGGGATTAATAAAAAACACCCACTTACAAGATTCTAAGAGAAAAAACCCACAAGTTGGCACAAGTTGAATGATATTGTGTCATAATGTCATGAATTATTCTAGGAAAAAAATATGAAAGAAAAAGAGCACGAGCCTAAGAAGAAAGCACTAAGAAGTGACAACTCTAACCACAATAGGAAGTTGGACATGGAAATATAAGGGCAAGCCATATTTAGCAATGTGAGGATAAGAAATTATGGGCTATGTAGGGTCCCATCAAACTCTAGCAATATCTAAGGGCTTGTTCCCCTCAAATATGGAAGATAATAAAGTCAAAAAGTGTTTACCATTGTGCAGAGACATGGCGGGGGGGGGGCACAAGTCTTCCCATGTTCATGGTGCTCCAAATCATATATACTATCTTAGTGATGAGGCCTAATGTCGTCTCTACAAAAACCAATAAAAGTATTCCTATAAGAACCTAGGGGTTCTTTACTCATAGTAGAGTGGGGCTCACCCCCAATGCTCCAAAGGTTGTTCGAGGTACTCCATCTCAACCCAAACTTTAACAATGATATATAAGGACAATTTGGCTCCCATTTAATGTGCCATCATATCAAGAGAAGGCTATAAATGATAATATGACATTAAAAGAAACATGATTGCGTCGCTTCTATATCTGATACAACACTTCAACCCTAACACGCATACATGCCAACTAAAACTCAATGACCAAGGGACATTAGTCACCTAAAAAGGAAACCTTCTATGTGGGGGAGGGAAGGAGATATTGCGAACACATTGACTCAATCAAAGCCCAGATAGACTCGACAAAAAGGTAAAACTCAAAAGAAAAGTTTAAGGGTGTATGTTCACCCACATTATGGACAATGTGGCTTTTGCACACCCAAGGATAATAATCCCTTGTCTATAGGGAGCACTCTCATAATTACACACAGTGAAAACATTACTTTCTTCAATTATAACATTAGTTTCCAAGTGTTACAAAGATGGAAAAACCAAGTTTGTTGACGACTTGCAATGGCCATTGTGTAATCAACCAGCTTTCAAGGTAAGGCTTGGAGCAAAACCACCTATACCTTGTAGTTAGCTTATATACTATGAACATTATGGCCTTTCCCTAACGCCAATCATACGAATTGTGGTCTTTCCTCGATATAATCCTACCTTCAAGGGAAAGGCTTTAAGAGGCCAAGCTTAACCATGAGTTCATCGTGAATAAGGCCTTGAGTTCATGCTTGAATGAATTTATCCATGTTGTTTAAGCATACATTTTTCTTAAGTTCGAATGCACAAAGCTAATTATAGGACATATTATCAAGCATATTATTGGTCATGTGAAGACCATTTTAAATAATGTCAAGTTTGAGAAATAAAGAATCTTGGGCAAAGACTTTCCCTTGAGTTTAAAATGAGGGGATCACTAGAGGTCAATGGTGGTTGAATAACGGGTTGGACAAAAGGAAGAGCTCCTTTAAGGGGAGAAAGGGCATGGTAGACTAAATTCTTGGAAACTCTCTATGGGGGATGGATCCATTAACTAATTAATTACCATATAGTTATAGGAGAGGGATATGGTGACTAAGTTTTTAACATTTGGTTCTAGGAGAGGTTTCCTACAAAGTACCCAAAATATGACTTAGAGTTCCATAGTGAAAAACCCTTCTACATGTGAACATGTAGAAACTATATCCTCCAAAAAAAGGCTCTCAAATCATTTGTATCCAAGCATGTAGTTATTTTAAGATGGATCACACATCATTGAACTTGCTAAACCACTGGAAATAAAATACTATTCCTCTTTGTTAAATAATGCTAAATCAAATTTAGAAGATAATACTATAACATAACCTCCTCCACAAGTGTGGTAAGTGTGAAAAGATCATTCTTGATCTTGAAGGAAAGTAATAGATACCTTTCACTTGGCATCTAGGAAACACTACAACTAACGAAGTTGAAGCATTATCAACCTACCATAATATCAACCTTATTATTGCTATAACTACATATTCAATAGTCATCATCGGTGACTCCATGATAGTTATTCAAGCCTTGTTGTAGGGAATGACTCCCCCATCTCCAAGTATGGGTTAATTTGTCAAGAAAATAATTCCATTAGTCTAATTTTTTTTCACAAAGTTGCATTCTTAAAGTGAAGTGAGAACTCTATTCTAAAGCTAATGACATTGTGAAAGACTTAGACTCGAGAGAAATTACTAATTAGTCCAGATACCGAGGAATGAAGTGATATTAATATAATCCCCTGAACATATAAATTATTATCATGATTAATTTGTTAGATTCATCAATCTCCCTCAAAGGGACATGGTATATGCAACTCCCCCACATCACAAAAAATCCAAAAGACAACTAAGAGTCATCCTGCACTACTATCTAAGTGGAATTGATATTAGACTCTGATAAGGTTTTAACTATAATTTTGTTGTGATTTGTAGGTTTATATATTTGTTAAAGGATTATATAATACAATATTATAATAGGTTTTCGAATAAGAAGACATAATTATATTTGGAACTTAGTGTGTATAATACATTAATGCTTCATTAATTTTAAAACTTAGTAATATATTTTTTATAATACTAATAATATTTTATTTTTGAGGTCACAACCAAGCCAAACACCGAATTGGTGTATGAGAACCCCTTGTTTGTGATTTGTAGGTTTATATATTTGCTAAAGGATTATATAAGACAATATTCCAATAGGTTTTGGAGTAAGAAGACATAATTATATTTGGAACTTAGTGTAAAATACATTAATTTTAAAACTTAGTTTTAGACTTTTTATAATACTAATAATAATTTATTTTCAAGGTCACAACCAAGCCAAACACCCAATTGGTGTATGTGAACCCCTTGTTTGTGGGACAAGGGACCTGCCTCTGCGCAATGATTTGACTGTTAAATTCTATGGAGGTGCACATACTCTAATCCCATCTGGATTTGAACTTGTGGCCCCTTACAAAATGACACGTGCTCTTAAGCATTAGGCCCACTCAAACTATACATGTAAAGTTAAAAAAAAGGGAGATGTCGAATAGGTCCAATTCAAATCAAGTAGTGAGAATGAAATTTATTGAGAGCATAAATACATTCATATAATTTGGCAGATATATCAATTCGAGTAGCATTATTGAGAAGCTTTCAATGTTGCAAGACCATTGTTCAAGGTGGAGCTCCATCTAAGATCTTAATCATAACATTTTCAATAGGTTTCCTCCCACAACCAATGGCAGAGAAACAACCCAACAATCATCTTGAATAATGTTGGTGATACATTATTTGATAGAGCCCTTGACTAGAAGCCATTTGGACATATTTGAGCATAGAGAACACATTCTTAGTCGAGTAACTATGATAATCCACATTGAAGATGTTAATGAAAAATATTAAGTCGAGGGTTTTGAGCACTAGAAACATTAAGCGCAAGTACACTATAGTTAGGTACTCCATGGGACTCTCTCAACTAGTTCTCTTGAGTGTCTTCTTATCTTCATCAATTAATTCAATTGCTATTGATAGTCATGCACAACATTGGTAACAACACCACCTAAAAGAGAGGTGGGAATGGTGGAGTAGAGGTGTTGTGGGTTTAGGAGTTAAATAAGTAATGAGTTTAAGGAGATCTAGACATATGAGCTCTGATACCATAGTTGGAATACATGAGAGTTAGAGATGAGTGTGTAATTGAATTTCATTAATAAGATACACATATAAACAAAATAGTTTATGACCATTGGATTCATCTTCTAATGTCTTTTAGACAATCGATGCCTATTTATATTTCCTCTCAAGTGAATATTACAAATTAACATAACCGTTATGGAATGGATTAGGTTTCCAACCAAGGAACAATAGGGCAAGGATTCTTTCACTTGCAAAAAGTAACAATAATGGTTTATGAGTACCTTCTTTAATGTAGTGATGTCACTTCTTTAATTGCACTAGAGCGATTTTAACAATTTCAAACCCACAACAAAGATTGGCTAATATGCATCAAGAATATATGCCACATTTCAACAATATTAATCATCCATCGCACAAAGCTTAGACATAGACATGACAATTATATTTTAAAGCTTTTGAGCTCTCTAACTCACACTTCACAAAACAGAGAGTAAACCCTTATACATATTTGAAAACTTTTTTTTATTACAGCAAACAATGATTTGTTTTCTTAGACCCATTAGTCCTCCAAGGTATGACAATAAAATAAACCTATAAGCAACTTGCTTTCTAAAAGTTGCAATCAGTTTATTGAGACCCATAATTTCCTCTAAGTGGTTACAACAACATACCCAAATAAAATTTTCAAGTAACTAACTCCAATAGACAAGCAAGACAATGATAAAATATGGAGTTACTTAGCAATCTCTTCCATAAATAGAGTTATAGTGTGGGATGTCTCCTTCAGATTAGGGTTTGACAATCCAAAGGTTCCAACAAATGATGAAATAAGCCTCCACTATGTCCACCCTCCTAGAAATGTGATACATGTGAAGCAAGTCTCAAGACGATGGTACATCCTCAATGAGGTAAAAAATGTGACAATATTTTCCCGTGATAGAATTTAAAAGCACCATAATTGTATCCAATTTTGCTCGAATTTCTATTGTGATAACATTTTGGTAATCCTGTGGTTATGATGCATTTAATGGCCTTGATCTAATAGAATTTTCAACATTTTCAAAAGCTAATTACTCCTAAAGTTAGGCACCCTCTAAATATGGTCTAAATAACCAACTGCATCCACAAGTGTGGCATCCAGTTCTAGTTCATAAATGTGATAAGGAATGCATAATAGAAGCTCTGTGTGTCAATATGTCATCATTCCAATGTAGAAGTAATGGTAGAAGATTAAGTGAATGCCCTCCATACGTGGATATTAATATAATATGAAACATGTGCAATGTAACCCCTCCAAGTGTGATCTAGGTGGCTCCGGAAAGGCTAAATATCATTCTTCAGGTTTTGTCGAAACCAAGACTAGAACGTTAAGCTCATCATCCTGATTCCAATGACATAGATGACACTCAAATCCGACTTCATATGCTCAAGATATTTGCAGTCAAAGTTTTCGTCAACTTGACCCCATAGGCTAAATCTGAGTAATGGATTTTCTAGGGACAAAATGTTGAGGATGGAACCATGAAGCTCGAACCTTGACACATGAATCTACATGGAATCTGAAAGATTCCCTTGAGGCCCAAAATTGACAGTTTCAAAACCAGGCCAACTTTATACTCATCTGACTTGATTTTTCGCAAGGAATGTGATGGCGTGATTAGTTTCTTCATTATAGCAATCAAATTTTAGTCAATTTTCATAAGAGAACCTTGGAGGAATTTTTAAGATTCCCGGGGAGACCGTATTTGACCGAGGTAGAAATGGGTCATGTTTATGCTCATATTTCATGGTTTTTTCGCAAGGAATGCGACGGAACATGTTGTTTCTTCACTTGAGTAGCTGATTTTTAGGTTGTCACCAGACTTGGAGGTATAAGGTGCATTATTATCATGCGTTCATTTGATTTTGTTGAGATGATGATTTGAATTTGAGATCCATGTATGCCACTCCATGAGAGGATCATTGTATGCCACTTTATGTGAGAGATTGTTCCTTTGTCATGCTGGAGGAGAACACTTGTGAGTGAGAGTTATGCGGGAGAACGTCTCGTGGAGAGACATGTACTCTAGTTAAGGGGGTTCATCCTTGTATTGACAGAGATTGCATCATGTACTCATCATCTTCTTGCAACAACTAATGAAGCTTCCTCCCCACTCTTGACACCGGGCCCAGAGGCGTAGTCCACATTGGACGAAATCCGTTATCATATCATTGTGTCATGGTTTTTCATAATTATTTGTTCCTTGTTTCATGTTGATGGTTTGCAAAAGTGTTGTTTAAGAATTCGCATTGCTCATCATTTCACAAGCAAATGTAAGTTTCAGTAAAAGGCCCTGTATGACGAGGATTTTTGTTTGAAAGCACTCACTAAAATTTCCAGCTCAAGTGGTATTAGAGCGGTCTAAACTTCTTGCTAGGGATTGTGAATTGAGTGTGCAAGAAGGGAAATGGAGAATAACAAATATCTATAAGGGGCCTTCTATAAGATGACAAACATGGTAGATATATTGTTTGCAGATTATGAGGATGATCTGAAAATGGGGCACTAAAGGCTTCTTGTGAGCTTACAAGAACCTCTCCCACTTCCAAAGCTTAAATATTCCCAAGATTTATTGATTAGCCAATGCGGAATTAGTAATGTGCTTGAACATAGGTGTATGCTTATGTTTATTTTAAACTATTTATGTGTTGTAAGTTTTGTTGTTTAAACTGATATAAAACATATAATAGTGGAACAATGTAGCAATTAACAAACACATATAACAACAATATTAATTAGGAGTTCACCCAAAACTCTTGGGCTACGTCTTCATGAGCTCCAGTCAACTCAACTAGGCTCTCTGGGATTATGGCTGAAATCTTTTTACAAGCTCCTTGCTCAACTCCATTGGTTTACACTAAACCTATGGGTTTAGAATGCCATCTTATCCCGCTGGTTGTCCTCACTTTGCAGACAGATCTAGGCTCCTCTGGACTCAACTCCTTCAATCAGCGCTCTGAGCGATCTTGCTCTAGCTTGCACCAACTCCCTCAGAATCCTCTTAATTGTCTCTGGAATGCCTTCTTCTGTCTTCAGCCCACTCTGGACACCAAAAACAACTGATCATTTCGACCCTTTGTTGTTCTGCAGCTTCACTACGTCTCCATGGCTCTCTGAAGTCTGCTTTGAGCTCTATGGCTTTGATACTCTCACCCTCGGCTCTGGCTCTAGCTCTTGGCTCTAGCTCTAGCTCTCATGAGCTCCTCTCAGCCTCTACGTGCATCAATGGATTGCTCGACCTCCAAGCATCCCTTAGCAACCTTCCAATGACCTTTAGCAACAACTCGTTATTATCAATTGAGCTCTCTGTCAAGCGTTGCCCTCAGTCATGCTCTCTGGCTTCTTTGAGGTATTCTCTCGGCTCTGCAGCTTCCCCAGTCGTTTCTCTGCATGTCATTACTCCCCTGTGGCTTTGTGGCTTCTCCGCGCATTGTCTGTTCAACTGGCCATCTGGATCTGTGGCTTCAAATGCATCATTGTCTACCAAAAACGCCTGCTTTCAGTGTGGCACAGTGATCAGGAGCCGTTACAGAGGATTAGGGGCCTTCCCTCAAGCGTAAACTTGAAAATGGAGAAAAATCCAATACACAGAGTTTTTCTGAAAATATACTATCGAGCGTGAAATCCCATTAAATTTCCCCTATAAATCCATCGGGTCCACCATTTATCGCAATTCGCTATCGCATGGCGAAATGATCAAAAATCCCAATACATAGGAAATACAAAGAATTCCCATGTTTTCGTACTTCAAATTTTATGTAATCAGGTCCATAATCCCCATCGGGTCTCACCCTTATCGCTTATCACAATCGCAATTGCATTAGCCCTACTATGATCGCCAATTTAATTTGGACTATTGGTTTGATCCCCAATCAGACGGTCTAGATTGCATAACATATCGCTATCGCATTGGCCCTTTGTGTCGAGGATCGCCAATTTAATCCTGGTCGTTGATCTCATTTTCGATCTGACGACTAAGATCGCACACCGCAGATCGCTATCACATGTCGCATTCGCTACGGCCCAGGGGTTCTGTACATTGTCGATTTGATTCATCACATGTCACAATCGGTTCCACCCGGGGTCCCGACATCACATTCATGCCTGCCTCCGACCCAATATGTCAAAGATCGGTGATCGGGGGTCTCTTCCGCCTCTGCTTTAAGTCCACCCTTTGAACCATTTGCTATGCGATTTCCTTTATAAAGCCTTTTAGGCCATTTTTTGAAGATTTTCCCTCTTTTTCAAAGGAAAATGGGCAACTTCTTTCTGCAATAACTTCTACATCCGAGGTCCGTTTTATCCCATTCAAATTGCAGTAGATTCAGAATGAAAAGATCTATGCAATGGGACTATTTCCAGGAGCATCCTTAGACTTTCATTTTCCTCTGTGAGGAACACTTTAGACTTAGAAGTCTATCCAAGATCCATTTTGGATCACGCCTTCCCACTAAAGAACTTTTGGTCTCCAAAAAACCAATATACTAATCTGAACAGAAAATGAGAGTAACAACACCCTCTTCTTTCAGGCTCCACACACTTGCCTTGCATAGTGCCTCTGAACCAAAGCCTTTCACCACTTTCCTTCCTGGATGTGCTGGTCCTCTTGGGAAGAACTGCCTTGCTCCTTGCCTTCTTGCAAAACTCCTACTGAGATGGTCACAGAAGGTAGTTTGAACTTTTCTACCTTGATCATTGATCCAAGGTGGCTCAAACCAATGTGAAGTCACATCTGCTCCACAAAATTTTCATTTGTACTTGTTTGACATGCTGTCAACAACAACTGTTAACAACAACAGAAATATAGACAACAATTGGATGGCATAAACTCCTGTTTCAACAAAAGAAACAGATTTCACATCTTGTGAACACCTCCATGTCTTACATCTACATAAAAATGATGGACTAGATCAGAAGCCCACAAAACATGCCTTTAAAACAAATGACCCTTCAAGTCAAGCATGTAGAAAAAGACCATTAGGACTCTTTTTCAAAAGATGGAACACTTCATCATTATCTCCATCTTGGAGACCAAGTTAAATTTTCCCAAGTCAACATTGCATCACACACATGTCAAAGCAATCAACCCTGCAAGTTAATTACACATACATGTTCAAAAACAAGGAAATCATCGACGTCCCTGTGTTCATGCACATCAAGCTCATGCATGCATTTCATATTTCAACTTTTGCTTAAGCATGCTGTACTTTCGAAGCTGAAATGAAATATAATGTTGTAGCAACAAAGTGAGTCTCCTACTCAACTTCTCCATTCACCTTCTTAGTAAAATCCTGCAACTTGCATTGCATTAACAAATAAATGCAAATAAATGCATCAATAGATATGCAATCTTAATTTGATAAGAACTCTAACCATTTCTCACCGATCCCTTTCAAAGGTACTACCTTTGTTTTCATGCCAGCATCAACATGTGAATCATCCTGAGACACATCATTCATGGAATCTTCCTTTCCATTTCCGCCGTCTTCTCTTTCCACTTTCTTCAGCTTTCATGGAAGCATTGCTGGATTCAAAGTCCAATATTTTTCAGCAAGGTGTCCTTGCTTATGGCAGTAAGTGCAACACATGTGCATCCTCTTGACAACATGATTTGCCTTGTCCAATGGACCTTTGGCTTCTTGCTTCCTTTCCTTCAAAAGTTTCCTGTATGTGGTCATTCTCTTCCAACATCTAGAAACATGATGGTTATCCAAACCACAAAAGGAACATGTAATTCTTTCCCAATCTATGTGGAAATTTATCATGCTTTGCAAAATCAAAAGGAAGATGATTAGAACCAAAATTTTATACCTTTCTTTTTCACCTTTATTGCCTTCATGAGGAGGTGAAGCAAATGAAGAAGTGGGCTCCTTTGAGAACACCATCAATCTCTTCAAGGCTGTAGAGTCTCCACAAATCTCTCTGTTCAAGTGTGTGCTTCTGAACACCTGCATCCTGCAAATGTGTTTCAAATTGCAAATGATGTTTCAAGTTATTGCATTCCTCCTTAATACAATCTTCACACTCTTGAGGTAGAGGACCTGAAATGAACTCTTTCTTGCAATTGTTTCAATGGCCTTCATGGCAGCTTTGGAACTTTCTCCATAAGCTTGTCCATAGCCAAGACCCAAATACTTAGGCCTTTCCTCAACCATTATTGGTTCAACAATACCTTGTGCATGCTTACCCAAGCCTTTTCCCTCATAGCCCATCTTGGACATTAGCTTGGAACCTATGCCTTTGGTATGCTTTTCAAAAGAACCAATATAAACATTCTTAAAAGAATTTGAAGACAAACTGGAATGGTTTACCTCTTCTTCAAGCTGATACTTGACCAAGGCTTCTTTGGCAACAAAGAGTTGTGTCTCCAACTCATGCATCCTTTTCAGGTTCCTATTTGCAGTAGGAAGTTACCTCTCCATTTCCTGCAATTTGTCAGAAAGCAACTGCTTCTCTTCCTCCACGAAATTCAACTGCTCTCTAAGTATGCTGCTCTTCCTTCATCCTCATACATTTCTCTCACCATATCCATCATGGTGGCCAAGTCTTGCTTCTGTCTTCATTAAAGACTTTTGTGAAGAAAGAAGAATTTGAGGACTCACTTGTAGAAGTAGTCATTATGCCAATGAATAAAAGAACTTCAAACAAGATTAATAAAGAGCTTATTCAACAACCTTTTGCAACAAGCCTCTTGTGCTTCAAGGATTGCCTTGAGGTCCTTTGGGATAGAAGAATGCCTTCAGCCCTTCTTCCTTCTTGTCCTTCTTGGATTGAGCTATCATTAGATTTCGCTTCACCTCTGCAAACTCAAATAATAGTTAGTCCGCAAACAAGCATACGATCAACCTCTGACTATTTAAACACCTTTCAGACAAGCAATCTTTTCTCTGTCAATCAAGCATTCTGACATAACCTTCTTTAAAGGTGGGGTTAATCAATCTCAAGCTCTGATACCACCTGATCTGAAAATGGGCACTAAAGGCTTCTTATGAGCTTACAAGAACCTCTCCCACTTCCAAAGCTTAAATATTCCCAAGGTTTATTGATTAACCAATGCAGAATTAATAATGTGCTTGAACATAGGTGTATGCTTATGTTTATTTTAAAATTGTTTATGTGTTGTAAGTTATGTCGTTTAAACTGATATAAAACATATGACGGTGGAACAGTGCAACAATTAACAAACACATATAACAGCAATATTAATTAGGAGTTCACCCAAAACTCTTGGGCTACGTCTCCATGAACTCTAGTCAACTCAACTAGGCTCTATGGGATTATGGCTGAAATCTTTTTACAAGCTCCTCGCTCAACTCCATTGGTTTACACTAAACCTACGGGTTTAGAATGCCATTTTAACCCGCTGGCTGTCCTCACTCTGCAGACAGATCTAGGCTCCTCTGGATTCAACTCCTTCAAATAGTGCTCTGAGCGATCTTGCTCTAGCTTGCACCAACTCCCTCAGAATCCTGTTAACTATCTTTGGAATGCCTTCTTCTATCTTCAGCCCACTCTGGACACCAGCAACAACTGATCATTTCGACCCTTTATTGTTCTGCAGCTTCACTACGGCTCCATGGCTCTCTGAAGTCTACTTTGAGCTATGTGGCTCTGATACTCTCACCCTCGGCTCTGGCTCTAGCTCTAGCTCTCACGAGCTTCTCTCGGCCTCTGCGTGCATCAACGGATCGCTCGACCTCCAGGCGTCCCTTAACAACCTTCCAGCGACCTTTAGCAACAACTCACTACTATCAATTGAGCTCTCTATCAAGCGCTGCCCTTAATCGTGCTCTCTGGCTTCTTTGAGGCATTCTCCGGGCTCTACAGCTTCCTAGTCATTTCTCTGAGTGTCATTACTCCCTTGCAACTTTGTAGCTTCTCTGCGCGTTGTCTGTTCGATTGGCCATTTGGCTTTGCGGCTTTGTGGCTTCAAATGCATCATTGTCTACCAAAAATGCCCGTTGTAGCACGACACAGTGATTAGGAGCCGTTATAGAGGATTTGGGGCCTTCCTCAGGCAATAAACCTGAAAATGCAGAAAAATATAATACACTTATTATATATATATATATATATATTATATTATATATATATATATATATATATATATATATTATATTATATTATATAATATATATATATTATATATATATATATATATATATATATATATATATTTATTTTAATTATTAATTTATTTAAACACTATCGGGCATGAAATCCGGACTTGAAATTCCATTAAATCGCCCCTATAAACCCATCGGGTCTGCCATTTTATCGCAATTCAATATCGCATGGCGAAATGATAAAAAAAAAACCCGATACACGGGAAATACAAAGAAATCCCGTGTTTCCAGACTTCAAATTTTATGCAATCGGGTCCATAATCTCCATCAGGTCTGGCCCTTATCGCTTAGCGCAATCACATTAGCCTTGCTATTGGGGATCGCCGATCACTGATCGCCAATTTAATCTGGACCGTTGATCTGATCCTCGATCGGACGGTCCAGATCGCATCACATATCGCTATTGTATCGACCCTTTGTGTCGGGGATCGCCAATCTCCCGACCGCCGATTTAATCCTGGTCATTGATCTCATTTCCGATCCGACGGCTGATATCTCATATTGCTATCGCATGTTGCATTCGCTACGGCCTAAGGGTTCTATACATCGCCGATGCTGATCCACCGATCCGATTCATCGCATATCGCAATCGGCTTCACCCGGGGTCCCGACATCACATTCATGCCTGCCTCCAACCCGATATGTCAGAGATCGGTGATTAGGGGTCTCTTCCACCTCCGCTTTAAGTCTACCCTTTGAATCATTTCCGATGCAATTTCCTTTATAAAGCCTTTTAGGCCATTTTTTAAAAGATTTTTCCTCTTTTTCAAAGGAAAAAGGGCAACTTCTTTCTGCGATAGCTTCTGCATCTGAGGTCCGTTTTATCCCATGCAAACTGCAGTATATTCAGAATAAAAAGATCTACCCAATGGGACTATTTCCAGGAGCATACTTATTTCATTTTCCTCTCTGAGGAACACTTTAGACTTAGAAGTCTATCCAAGATCCATTTTGGATCAGAGGAGAAAATGGCAAAAAAAAGAACATGAGAAAGAAAGAGAAAAGGATGATACTCCATCTCCATCTCCAGGAGAATTTTCTTCTTCTTCATCTTCTTCTCATCCTTCAAAGTTAAAGATCAACTAGAGCCTTCAAGCATAAAATCCTGACTTGAGGAGACTTCTACAAGAAGCAGAGATTGCAACTTCAATTACGAGCCACTGAAGAGACCTTGGAAAAGATGAAGTGAAATGAAGGCTTAGCGAATCCATCATCACCTGCTTCAGAATCAACAATTGAGGTAAATGGTTCTTCAATTTCATTTTCACATGATGTTATTTCCGTTAGAAGCATTGAGGTACCCATTTTCAGGAACTGGCATGAGACTCCTTACCAAGATGGGGTATAAAGGAGGAGGACTTGGTGTTAATGGCCAAGGAATGACTCAGCCATTGAAAGTTGTACAAAGGCCTCGATTTACACGATTGGGGTACTCTAAAGGAGAATGTTCGAAGATAGCAGAAGCTAGGGGTTCTTCAGATAAAGAATCCATGCCATTGCCAAAACCATCGATGAAAGAGGATGTTGAGCATACATCACAATCTTCCCATGACAATGAACATTGTAGAGGAAGAGCTAAGGTCATTATTTCTCAAAAAGCTTGCACTAGAGACAACCAAGGAAGGTATAAAAGGTCTCGTTATTCTAATGTTCCTTTTGACTACAAGCAGATTGATAATGATGAACATAATTTGTAGCATAGAAAACCATGTGCTTTTTGTGGCTTGCATAACCATGTTGTTGCCAAGTGTTGGAAAATAATGACAACAAGGAAGAAGACAAGATATGAAGACCCTTCTCCACATCAGGAAATGAAGGCTAGGAAATTATGGAGGAAGAAGACTTTTTGCAACCATTGCAACAGAGGTGGACATTAGAGAGCCACATGTTAGAGGCTTCATCCAAAGAAACGCCTCAAGAATGACAAAATTCCAGTGCAAGAACCAACGAGTGAAGTTGTTCGACAAGCAAATCAACTATAGGAAGATGACCCATTCACTTTGTTAAGTGAGAGATCTTGGTTGTGCATATGAGGGAGTATAACAGATTGCAGATTGTGTTTTTTCTTTTGGAGGACCAAAAGCTCCTTAGTGGGGAGTAATGGTCTAGGTCGCTCCGGAAAGGCTAAAACATCAGTCTTCAAATTTCATAATAACCAAGGCCAGAACGTAGAGCTCATCATCTTGATTCCAATGATGTGGATGACACTCAAATCCGACTTCGTATGCTCAAGATATTTGCATTCAAATTTTTGATCAAATTGACCCCATACCCTAAATTTAACAGAGCACCAACTAAATTTGGAGCACAATTAAAATTAGCAGATCAACTAATCTGACAGAAGCCGCCAAATTTGGCAGCATCTAACTAAGAGACAAATTGGCACTTATTGGTGGTAAAAAATGACGAAATTGTCGCCTTGTTAATTTTCCTAGTGACCTCTAAAGATCTAGTCGGTGGTTTGTTTGATTGTTATTATTAAAAATGAAAAAAAAATGGGAGGACCCGCCACATAAAATGCGACCATGCGATTGAATTGGGGGATCGGCGAGGATCGAACCCGCCTGCCCAACGAGTGATCTTGTACAACACCAATAATAAACCACCAACAAAAAATATCACTGCCAAACCAATCGCCATATGGGGGGTTGGCGTTGTTTGAACCCTCGACCACCTCAATCAAATACTTGTTTAATTAGTTTGCAAACCAGGAGAGCCCAATTGGGTCATTGGGAAATCCACTAGAAAACTCACATATAAACCCATAAATTTGCTCATTCGCCCGACCAATGGAGGAACCACGAACGAGACTTCGGGAAACCCAACCCAAGTGGGGCATAGTTTTTGAGAGCATCTTTCAAATAATATTCTAGGGCAATATTCCATAGAATATTCCTATGCAGAATCATTGAGGAATTTTGGAGATTCCCTTGGAGTTGATTTTTACAGAGTCAGAATTATGCCAAGTTTATACTCAGGTGATTAAAATTTCACCAGGAGTCTAATGGCATGATTGGTTTTATGATCTTAATAATGGATTTTCTAGGGACATAATGTTGAGGATGAAACCATGAAGTTGGAACCTTGACATAGGAATCTACGTGGAATCTGGAAGATTCATTGGAGGCCCAAAATTAACAGTTTTAGAACCAGGCTAACTTTATACCCATTTGACATGATTTTTGGCAAGGAACGTGATGGTGTGACTAGTTTCTTCATCTAAGCAGCCGAATTTTAGTAAACTCGCATAAGAGAATCTTTGAGGAATCTTTAAGATTCTTAAGAAGCCAGATTTGACCGAGGCAGAAAGGAGTCGTGTTTATGCTCAGATTTCATGGTTTTTCGCAAGGATGGCACATGCTATTTCTTCATCTGAGTAGCCAATTTTCAAGCCATCCCTAAACTTGGAGGTATACAATGCATTATTGGCATGTGCTCATTTAATTTTGTTGAGATGATGATTTGAATTTGAGATCCATGTATGCCACTTTGTGAGAGGATCATTGTATGCCACTTTATGTGAGAGATTGTTCCTTTGTCATGCTAGAGGAGAACACTTGTGAGTGAGAGTTCTATGGGAGAATGTCTCATGGAGAGACACACCACTTTGGTTAAGGGGGTTCATCCTTGCATTGACAAAGATTGCATCATGTACTCATCATCTTCTTGCAGCAACTAATGAAGTGGCCTCCCCACTCTTCACACCAGGTCTGGAGATGTAGTCCACACTGGACGAACTTCGTTATCATATCGTTGTGTTATGGTTGCTTGTTATTATTTGTTCCTTGTTTCATGTTGATGGTTTACTAAAGTGTTGTTTAAGAATTCACATTGCTCATGATTTCACAAGCAAATGTAACTGTCAGTAATATGTCCTGTAAGATGGGGATTTTTGTTTGAAAGCACTCACTAAAATTTCTTAGATCAAAGTGGATGTCCTCCTCATTGTCATGATAAGAGATGAAAATATGCCTCAAAGGTGGATCTTTTAAGAGTATAGTCAACAAGGCTCAAGCTCCAAGTTGTAGCCAACCCAAAAGATGTACAGCAAACCCTTCAAGTCACATGTATGACTTTAAGATGTAACACCCATCCATAGATCAAGGCAAGTGTATTGGATCTCATGTAAGTAGGTTGACCATTATAGAATAGACCATGGATCAAGGGTCAAACTAATAAAACTCTTTGATATCTTGCACATGCATATGGGACCAATGCTTAATGATAAAGTCGCCTCAAATCACATGAAGTGCCTTCACACATGTGTAATAAGAGGGACCTCCCAAAGAACATAGTGTAAGTCCATCATAAAGTACAATCTCAACATCAACAACAATGAAACTAATAACTCTAGCAATTAAATGTATCTATGCAACATGTAAGCCCTAAAATACCATGGAGAAATGGTTCACCCCATGGGAGTGATTATCTATCCAATCAATTATCACAAAAGGGTCATGATAAACACATCAAACACTAAATGTCCTCATCAAAGTGGCATGTCATGAATCCTCGTGCATAGGATGAAAACCATTTGAATTCCATGCCAAAGTGCCAATACCACATCCATTGAAGAAATATCATGATGTAAAACCTGTGACCAAGATCCCCTAATACTCTAGGCAATTTCATTATTCCAAATGCATGTCACAATGCCCAAGGCAAGGGACACAATGCCATATGCTTGTCATGATTCCCAAGGTAATCAATATTTGAAAAGTATCCATATCGTGAAGTCAACCATGAAATGTGAACTACTCTGCAAATACAAGTGCTAAAGCTATGCCAAGTTAGCCTCCTAAATCTAAAGTCACTCCATTAAAGCATCAAATAGTGTGCATGGAATCCACATGGCAAGATGGGGAGCACTCCATGTAAATAGTTTCTCATTGCATTAAACATCATTTGAGGATGAAAAATAAGCATATAAAGTGGTAGGGTGCTCTTCTACAAGAGCAATATCTCATCTTTATAAGGAAGCTAGCATCATCATCAACCAAGTTGATCAATTAAGACAAGGTATGCAATATGAAGACAAGATCATTAATAACTAGACCATCCATCAACAACAAATACCGTGACACTACTATCCATATGAGCATCAAGAGTGGCCACGAAGAGAGAAATAAGAACCAAGACAATCAACCACATGATCCACTAAATCAACATCTCATGCAACATCAAGAACAAGTAAGAGGATCCACAACCATCACCATGTGCAATTAATATGTATTATCTCCAAGCAAAAAAGTAGAAGGTCCATTAACGTTCCCATGAATTACTCTTAAATTTTTTAGCATGTGATGAGAATCACATGGTTACCTCTCGTATAGTAGGAAAGGTAACAAGACCAATTTCTATCATATAATAGGATCCTCTGGTAACAATTGTATCCCATTTTAATTCCATCCCCAAGGATGTACCAATTCCCATATCAAAGTTTCATGTTCATAATGTTATCTCCTTTGTGGTCACTTAATCGTTTTGAATTTCATTTGTCACCAAATGCCTTTGTTTTTTCGTCACCAACTCTTTTCCTGCAACCAACTTCCCTTTCCTCTATAAGGATTGAAACAAGCCACTCAATGGGGTCTACTGACTCTATCATTACACACTTAATTACAAGTTTCTCATTCTCATATGACAACATGTGAGATCTCCAACTGTATAAGTCAAACATTGTCACAGGCAATGAAGGATGAGATCTTTGATCACCACTATGCCAATTGTTTGACAATGAGCTATTACTTACGGCACGACTCTACATTGCTTCCTCTTATTATGTAAGAGATTTTTTTTCTCATCCTACATGTCCATCCTTTAATTGACTTTGGGTTGCCATTCGTTGGTCCTAGGAGTAGGACAATGTTGTTCATTCATGCGATGGTTGTTTATGTCTTTTTTTTTTTTAAAGGTGGGAAAACCTATCATAACTCAGTTGTCAAACTAGAAGTGAGGACAACCATCTCTGGTTGCCATCCGCGAATGCAAGCTAACTCATCACCATTATTAAAGGAAAACCACGCCACCTAGAATAACTCGCTAGTGGTCCTTAAGGGGGCAGGCTTTCACTCCTGCCAGATGCCTCTCGGTCTTGGGTCGTTAACCGTTTCCTTACGTTTGAGGAAGGCGAGCTCGTAGCTGAGCAGAATAACACTATTCTTTTTGTTGTTGTAAATTTAAAACTTTGTATTAACATAAAAACACTGATATTACATAGCTGGAACTGTTTAGATCACCAGGGAGACCACTATTAACTCCCAAAGTAATTGAGTGATTCAAATTTTCAACTAAGCCTAATTCACAAAAAAGATACAAAACATAATAGCACATCCAACTGGTCATGTAAGCCTAACAAACAAATTGCTGATCCAATATTACAAAACATATCAAATTATCATCCATAACTAGCATAAAAAAACTATTAAGTCTTAAGAACTTTTTTCTTGAGTTTAATGACAATATAATAATACACCTATTTACATTATTATTTACTTGTAGATCAACCTAGATCTATCTTATCATGAACTTATCAAGCATAAAAAATTATGAAATCTCTTGAAGGCAAACATTTTCAAGAGTATAAAAACTCAACAAATGTTTAGATCTCAAAAGATTTTATTGTTCTAGGCATTTGATAAACTTTATTTTTTATTATTGAATTTAGGCTTGTGTGATCCATATCAAGTTTATTGAGAAATGTTTTTGGCGATAATCACATCAAAATTCATTTGTCGACACGTTTCGAACCAGCAAGTGTGGTTCATTGTCATGACAAGATGAAGAACGAGATCATGGCTACAAGTTAAATAGAGAGAACCAATCATTCAATGACTAGAAAGAAACAACCACTTTTGACCAAGGAAACGACTACAATGGACTGGACAACAACTACATTTGACTGGACCAAGAGATAGGGAAATGAATATTAATTAGTTAATTAATTATTATTATTATTAATTAGTTAATTAATTATTATTATTATTATTTTTTTTTTGGGCGTGGTTCACGGACACCTTTGGTCAGTCGGTGGTGCTACGTCCACAGGGAAAATCTAGGGCTTACGCCCCTCGGCCTATAACAAGACCTGACCCCAAGAGCTTTTGGGAATTGACCCTGTGACCTCCCAAACGGCGAGGCCCCGACTTGATCGATTGAGCTAACTCTTGGGGCTTAGTTAATTAAGTATTTGATTAGTTAGTTTGTTAGATCTATTCATTTTCATTTGTAACTAAATATATCTGCTAAGAACTTGAAACCTAATAAATAATTTATTATCCTATTTATTATTTTAAAACTAAATAAATTATATAAAGACTTGTATTATTATAGGATAAATTGGGAAAAAATAATAAATGTTTATTAATTAGATAGCTTAATTAGTTGACTTATTTACTAAGTTTATTTATTTAACTATATATGTAACTAAATATGTAGTATTTTCTTTTAACTAAAAACTAAATAAAATATAAATTCATGTTAATTCTATTATCTGAAGTATTATGGGAAAAACCAGGATTAAAATATAACTGTTTTATAATTAATTAGTTAATTTGATTATTAAATATATTTATTTTCATTTACTAAAGGTATAGTGGAATAAATAGGGATTAAACCTAATAGTTTATCAATTAATTAGTTTATATGTTTATAATTCTTTAAGTTATGCTCATATATAAAGTTATTATAAGAAGGTCATCAACCCCACCCTAGAAGATCAAAAGTATCTCTCTATTTTAACTAGCTCAAAGAAGAAATTAATATAGCAAAGATTAGAACGAATTCTCATGAGCTCCATAGTGAAACAGGTCGTTGGGCAGTTCCTAAAATGCCATGGATGGAAAGGATCTGCCATATATGTGAGAATAGGAACATCGAGGATGAAAACCACTTCCTCTTTGAGTGCCCCGCGTACAACCACATTAGATCTCAGTTTCACAATCTTTGTTACAAATACCGACCCTTCCTAGCCTTTACAATGTCAAATTATAGTGAGCTTGGGAGGCTTCTCTCCAAGCTTTTTGAGCCATAGGAATAAAATCTTAAATCAAAATAAATAATTTGTTTCTTTAGGTCCGATAGACCAATGTTTGGTCTCAGTGGACGTTAACCATCATCATCATCATCATAAAACTTATTTATTTATATATCATGTTTAATAAAGCCAAGTAAAGCATAAATTTTTAAAACTTAAACTAAGAAATATAACCTAATAACTAAAAAAATTCTTATCTTTAATTTAAAATTAAATAAAATATAAATGAACTAATATGAATAAAATATTAATAATACTAATAAAATAATGAATAAAAAGTAATGAGAACCAAAGGAAAACAATAAATCAGAAGCAAAGGTAACAAAGGGGAAAATCAAATCAGTGATGAGAACACTGACATGACTAATCCCGCGTGAATATACTGAGGGGCATCAAAGCTATCAAATCACTTGACTATACTGAGGGACATCTAAGCTATCAAATCACTTGACGATTGCATGTGGTTTGAGTCACACCAACCATTAGCATAGTTGAGTTTTTGCCTACAAAATTTGGAACCAATGACCTTTACACTATAAAATGCCTTAATTAAACACCCATCACTATCTACTTTACATTTAATAAACAAACTTTAAATTAAAATAATTTCAATTTTAATTTTATATTAAATAAATATAATCTCAACATTATTTTTAGTCATATATATTTTTTTACAAGCAAATTAATTTATGTTAAACATTTTTTTTTAATCAATAACTTACTACATTCAATAATATATATAATAAATTTTGCACTTTTCTTCTCTTGAAAGATTGTTTTCCTTTAACCAAACATCTCCATCCTTTACTCACTTTAGTGGCAAATCTCCTCCATTCCGCTTTTGTAGAATTGGCCTCTCATCTCAATTATGAAACGCAAAGCGACTCTTAATCCTAAGTTATCTAGTAATGCAATCATCTTGAGTGACATTACTCGCATAGTGAAATCAACGAAGTAAAGCTTCTAGATCCATCTTCTAATAGTGAAATCAACCAACCAAAACTCTAATAGTGAAATCAACAAACCAAAAACTTCTAAAGCTTCTAGATCCATCTAGTGAAATCAACCAACCAAAACTCTAATAGTGAAATCAACAAACCAAAACTTCTAGATGCCATATTAGATGTGACCTATTCTTGACCCAATCCTCAAATGAAGTACCCTCTTCTCTCGCTTGAACTCAGAGACCACATCAGTCGCTTCTACCTTCATCACTTTTAGGTTTTTCTGTTGTCAAGTCCCATGGCTTCTGCACTGGTCGGAGCTACAGCCTTGACTTCCACCATTTCTGCTTCTAGCGCAAGGTCAAACGTTCGAATTCCCACGAGTCGCTACAATGTCTCATCTTTCCGCGGTAAGATTTCAGCTTCTGCAACCATTGCTTTTTTCAAGTCCCAATGTTGGTTGGAGAGTCGTGATTCTGATGACTGTTTTGGGCATTTACTAGGCTTTTGCACCCTGCCAACGAGAGTGCACAGAGCATCATCAGCTTCCATCAAAGCCGCCTTGATTCAAAATGTGGATATCTCAAAGGTCGCTATAGTGCTTTAACGAATGATTGTTCTTGTTTTGCTGTCTTGCTAAGAGCAGTTGTGGGGTTTTTGGGGTTTAGGGCTTAGTCTGTTTTCTGTTTCATTTGGATGATGTGCAGGTAGTGCCCCAAGCTGATAGGGTTCTCGTTCGTCTCGAGGAGTTGCCTGAAGTAAGTTGTTGTTCTGTGCCCTCTGTTTCATATTGGTGAAAGTTCAAATTGCTTGCTTTGATGATACCCATAGTTTTATTAATCCTGTATCACTATGTATGTTTCAAATACCCGAGAATAAATGTTTTATATCTTGGAGAAGCTGGAATGGGATTATTATCAAGAGACTTCTGCTCAACTGGGATTTTTCCATTGTGCAAGGGTGGTATATGAAGTACTCTGTGCGCTAAAGCTTTTGCCAATCAGAAAGGTGACATTGGGGTCGGAAGTTCGGGGTTGATGTAACAGTAGCTTCTCTTCTTATATTTTTTTCCCGCATTCTCGTAACAATGTTGCTTAGATGCGCCTGTATGCCGTGGGGGTCTCCTCTCTTATATGATGATTATTGTTTTTGAAAGCTTTCTCACCAAAAATCGAAGCTGCATATCCATTATAGAGGTTTTTTTATTTTATTTTAGTGTTTACTTTGTTTAGTTGTTTAAGTTAAATAAATTCTTTAAAACCTGAATATGACAATCTTCAAGTGACAGAACACTTTATTATTTGGTGTTCATCTCCCCACTCACAATGTGAGCTATGCACGTATTGCATCACTGGTTTCCTTCTAGTGATACAGCCGGATTCAACTATGGCGCCCAACGACTCTGGCAGCGAGGCAGTGTTCCCGTTGATCCCTTAGTTCATTTGCATCGGGACGAGGAGATTTTGATATCTTCCTCATTTCTGTCTCTTTCTTGATAAGCACCTAGATGTACACTCTCACTCTTGTATCTCTACACCTACTAGTACTACACTATTATATATCTTTTAAGTTTGGTTTTAGTTAGGTACTAATATATATCTTGTGGGTTTGGTTTTAGTTGGGCACTATTTATATATCTTTTGGGTTTGGTTTTTGTTAGGCATTATTAGACATCTTTGGGTTTGGTTTTAGTTAGGCCCAGTGATTAGCTTAGCCAGACACCTATTTAGCCTGCATTTTTGTTTAAAATAATGATCTTACTTTTAGCCTTAGTTAGGAGCTGCTTTTGCAGTCCCACATTGTATTGACATTGATATATCTTATTGTCCCATCGATCTACCTTTGTGGTTGGGTGTTGGACCTTTGTGGTCTGGTGTTGGACATAATAAAATTATTGTATCTGACCTGTAGCTATCATTTTTTTTTTTTTAGTTTCTTGCACTCGAATGGATGATGACAGCTCTAGCGAGCTGCTTTACAAGAAGTTTTCCCATCCACAACTTATTTCTTATTTGGAAATATGTTTCACATCAAAGCTATGCACAAATTTTATCATTGAAGAAATTCCCGAAAAAATAAAATTATTGTATCTCATCTTTACCTATACTATTTAGTTTCTTGCACTCAAGAATGGATGAAGATAGCTCTATCGAGCTGTGTCATAGGAAATTTTCCCAATCCACAACTTATTTCTCATTTAGAAATATGTTTCACACCAAAACTATGCACAAAAACCATCAATGAAGAAATTCCCCACTTTTTTGGCATGCCTTTTCCATAATACATTGTTATTCTTGTGGGTTAAGCAAGGTCATTTGGTATTGATCCTTGAATTCTTTAATTATGATGCAAAGTGGGGCTCTTTATGTTCGGGGTGATCACAATTTCAACATCCACAAGTAGATTGTATTGATAGTCAAGTAGGTAGATGACTTAACCCAATTAGTAAATGAATAGATTTTGAGGTTACTTTGTAGTTGGATATAATGACCTATCTAGTTAATCTTTCATGGGCGTTTGTCATTTCTCCACCATTGTGTGTATTTTGTCAATATTCCATCATTCCTATGCAAGGGTGTATGCAAAATAATTTCAAAATGGAAAGAATACTCTCCACCATAAAGGCCATGTCCAATTGGTTAATAATAATTTTCATGTTATTAGCAAATGAGTATTAAGATCCATTGTCACTCTTGGAGTGGTTGTGAAAATTCCTAGATTTAACAATCTCTGGAATCCTACTGCAACCAGCTAAATCTACTTCACCTAGATCGTAAATTACATTACAAACTTATTTCAAATTTCTTCTTGAAATATTGAAGTAAATTATTGAAGCAACCTACACCAAATTAATTATGATTATGAAACTTAGAAACTGAGCAAGGAAACACAAACACATAGGACACCGTTATCTTTGGACAAATGTCCCCGGAAAAACACAATGCAGGAAAATTGGTGTAACAACTTTGAGGGTTTATTATTATTAAGCAGTAGCAAAATTTGAATACATCTCTGAATACCTCATAGGGTTATTCAATTACAGAGAGAAATACTGACAAAAAGAATTGTGAGGTTGCCTCACACTATCATTGGAAATCCTGCTTGATTCAACCCATTATTGATTGTGCCGGGCTTTTCTGTCCGCCTTTACGCAGCCTCTATGTTAGCCTAACGTCAAGCTCTCTAGGTGCTGCATCACTCTGGTTGGTAGATTTGATGCCCAGGAGATTCAATTTTTGCCTCCTGGTCTCACACCCCGGCTTTCGACTTCTGAAACTTGAATTCCTCTGCAAATTTCAGACTCCTCACTAGCTTCCGTGCTGCGTCTATGTGGCCTTGCGTCAGCCCCTTTGGCTCATCGTTGCCACTGTTGGATTACCCTTTGCCTCTTTGTTGATGATTCTTTGGTTGAGAAAATCACTCTCTCTCCGAAAGCTATCTTGCTGCAAGAAATCTCCTCAATTGAGGTTTCCTCTTGAGAACTTCTCATTCAGAAAATCGATTTCTTGATCTCTATTTGTGTATTTTCCAAAGGACCCTCAAGCCCTTTCTTATATCTTTTTGTTGGAGAACCAATGACCTAGATTAACTTGTAATCAAAGGCTCAGATCGTTTTGACTTGATCTCCGTCTTTATTTAGAAGATTCACCCACAATTAGATTAATACCCATTAGTATTTTAATTTTCCTAAGTTTAGACTTAGGAACCCCATTAAAAATATTAATTATTTTAGTATAATCGTCTCTGGGTGGAATTTCCCAAAACGGTTTTTGGGTTCTTTGGAATGCATGTGCCCAAGCCTCCCTGCAAAATTTGAGGCCTAGAGCACATTTGATGCTACTCCAAATCACTACTCCCTCTTAGCGAGGAATGTGCTCTAGCAATATACTATTGCTGTATACTGCTCTGACTCTAAAGCATCGTCCTCTGCGCTGCTGATGTCTAACATGCTGTCCACCAACTATTGCACTGTTGTTGCTACTACACTGCTGCCTATGACACTGCCACTGCCAATTCTACATCTGTACTATAGCTCCCTCTCAAATGTTGCATTTGCTATGTTGTTAGCACTGCCACTGCTAACATTGCATCCGTACTGCAACTCAGTTGTTGAGAGAAGCAACTGAAAACACCCAAAACTAGACAAGTATCCAATGGATACACCTCGGTGTTGAAAGCCTGATTGCTGCTAGTCCCATGTTGTCTTCTGAAGTCACTGTGCTGCTGAAGCTCTGAACTATGCCTCCATGTACTACTACCTCTCTGCTCTGTGCTGCTCAAGCTCTGGCACTATTAACTACTGCATCTGTCGCTCTAACACTCCATGTCATTACCCGACACTAGTCCTTCTTGCTACTGCAAAACTGGGCTCCCGTAGCAAGGTATTGATCCAAGAGGTTGACTCCTCAATGATCTTGCCCATTTGTAGCTCTTTCGAACTACAACTCCAAATCAACCCACCTCCTTCTTTGAGGTATCTTGGTTGTCATGGCGAACTCTTCCTCTTGTTTGATCTTTTGCAATTGCAACCTTAGGATCGTGCTTCTCATCCTTGTCCTTTTTCTTCAAAGTACACTGGGATGCATAGTGGCCCATCTCGCCAAATTTGAAACGCTTCACCTTGGAGACGTCTTTCTTTCGTCTTTGTTGCCCTTGCTGCCCCTTTGAAGCAAGGGTTGCATTCTCCTATTCCTCCTTGGGCTTTGACCCACTGCTGTTGTTGCTTCCGTCAAGTTTTACTTTGACCAAGTCTCTCCTCAGCTCCTCTTGTTTTAGAGTTGCTCACATCTCATCCCAATTGGGCAATGCTGCTCTGCCCAAGATACTCTGGACTAAGACTTGCAACTCATCCGAGACAGAATTTAGTGCCAGTCTCACTAATTTCGAATCTTGAGGTGTGTGCCCTGCAATTGACAACTCATCACAAGTCTCCTTCAGCATCATGAGGAATGGATCCACACGATCTCCCTTTTGCATTTGCGCAAATCTCAACTTCTGTTCCAAGTACATCTTCCGCTGCTCGAAAGATCCCTGATATAACATGGCCAAGGCGTCCCACATCTCCTTAGTAGTCCTTCTGCTAGCAATGTGGCACATCCCGTGATCCTTGACTCCATCTAGGATCATCCTCTTGACCTTTGCCATCTGAGCCTTGTACTTTTTCAGCGGATCTGCATCCGCAGGTTCAACCACCACATTGTCGACATACGTCTTAAGGGCATGCTCATCTAGAAGGAAAGACATTCTAGTCTTCTAGATGACGTAGTTGGAAGCTCCGTCCAACTTGTCTTGATCCCTCAAACCACTGGTTGCCATATCCTCTAAAAACTGTCAAACTACTCCCTCTTTCTCCCTACTTCGTAGCTTCTAGGCTGGCTTACGTACTCCCTGATGGAATACTGATTTCCTAGGCAAGAAACCACTGAGGAAGTATTCCCTCACTATGCGATTTGCTTCCTTCTTCCGACAGATTTTTTGCCCAGCACTCACCTTGCAGAAATCTGTGTTCCTTTAGCTCTGCGTGGCTCCCTTCGCTTCGGCAAATTTTCGATCCGGCAACCTTACCTCTCTATCTCACTTAGAGAGAGACAACCCCGAAAATATAGCCCTCCTAGCTAGAAATGTGCAATCCCTTAGGGAATTCGAACTGCTTCTTGCTGCAACAAGTTGGCCCTTGCTTCAGTGCTAGATTTGCTCTTCTTGTTTCACATCAACAGCTCTGATACCATGTGAAAATTCCTAGATTTAACAATCTCTAGAATCCTACTGCAACCAGCTGAATCTACTTCACCTAGATTGTAAATTACATTACAAACTTATTTCGAATTTCTTCTTGAAATATTGAAGTAAATTACTGAAGCAACCTACACCAAATTAATTATGATTATGAAACATAGAAACTGAGCAAGGAAATACAAACACATAAGACACCGTTACTTTTGGACAAATGTCCCCGAAAAACTAGTGCAACAACTTTGAGGGTTTATTATTATTAAGCAGTAGCAAAATCTAAATACATCTCTGAATACCTCACAGGGTTATTCAGTTATAGAGAGAGAAATATTGGCAGAAAGAATTGTGAGGTTACCTCACACTATCACTAGAAATCCTAGCTGATTCAACCCTAGACTGATTGCCTTTGACTTTTCTGGCTACCTTTGTGCAGTGTCTGCGTCAGCCTAGTGTCACGCTCTCTGGGTGCTGCGTCACTCCTCTGGCTAGTCATTTTGATGCCCAGGAGATTTGATTTTTTGCCTCTTGGGCTCACCCCCCACTTCCCGGCTTCTAAAACCCGAATTCTTTTGCAAATTTAAGACTCCTCATTGGCTTTTGCGTTGCGTCTATGTGGCTCTGCGTCAACCCCTCTGGCTCACCGCTGCCACTGCTAAATTACCCTCTGCCTCTCTCTGCTGATGATTCTCGGTTGAGAAAATCACGCTCCCTATGGAAGCTATCGTCGCCCCTCTACTGCAAGAAATCTCCTCAATCGAATTTTCCTCTTGAGTTCTTCTCACTTCAAAAAATCGATTTCTTGATCTCTCTTGGTGTATTTTCCAAATGACCCTCAAGCCCCTTCTTATATCTTTCTGTTGGACAACCAACGACCTAGATTAACTCCTAATCAAAGGCTTAGATTGTTTTGAATTGATCTCCCTCTTTATCTACAATATTCACCGACAAGTAGATTAATGCACATTAATATTTTAATTTTCCTAAGTTTAGATTTAGGAACCCCATTAAAAATATTATTTATTTTAATATAATTGTCTCTGGGTGGATTTTCCCAAAACGGTTTCTGGGTTCTCTGGAATGCATGTGCCCAAGCCTCACCACAAAATTTGAGGCCTAGAGCACATCCGGTGCTAGCCCAAATCAATAATGGTCTCGTCTAGAGTCTAGACTAGGGTTTAGTTTCCCTATGTGCCTCATATTGAACTTACCTTACTAAAATATGATATTTTAGATTTAGACAAGTTTTACTGTACTTAAGCCATTGGGTAGGTTTTTTTGTGACTTGTGAGTGCTTGGTATTAGGTGCATTATGTGATAGTCTTGTAATCAAACAACTAATATCTAGAGCATTGCATTTTTGAATTTTGGAACTATTATTATCCATTTTGGTGACTTGAATAGAAAGATTCCACAAGGTGTGTTGTTTCTTTTGATGTTCTAAACAAATATTTAATGGAGGGGTTGGGTAGAGTTGTTTGTGGAAATTTGAGTTCAGTGATCATGATAAAACTTGTGTTTTGGGTTATTTATGATAATTAGATGAGGTACATAAATTTGTTTCCAAGGTAACATATCTTAGAGGAAATCACCTTGACACTTGTTGTCATTTTTAGGATGGTACCCATGGTAAACCTTAGATTCTTCAAGGTGCAAGGCCAAGTCAATGACTCATATATGGATCATATATATCTCATCAACAATAGACTCACTTAAGCAAACGTATCACAAAGTGGGACTTGAACCAAGGGGGGGGTTAATAATTTCTTCACAACCACTCAAGCTACACCCAAATGACAAGAAAAGTTACATAATGTTGTTAAATGGTATTTTTTTAAACAAGATGACTGTTTAAGAAGAATATATGATATTAAAGGAAAATTATTATCAAAATCTATTTCACTTGGGAATGGGTTATCAAAAACCATTTTTGAAGTTTGAGGAAACAATGAATGGCATTTCCTTGACATTTAGGAAAATAAAAAACAAATTGGTTTTTGTTGGGTTGGAAATGCCCTGTTATATAGGATATTGTTGAGAAATGCTTTGAAAACCTTTCTTAAAAGGTTGTTGATGAAACCATTGATGAACCAATTCTAGTTTGTTTCAAAGAGTTTCATACTCACAATTCATGGGGAAATGGTTCTTGGTATGAGAAATGATGAAGGGGGTAACTAAGTCTTGTTAATAGAGATAAAAAAGAGAGGATGGAAAGATGAACCATTAGATGACTACCCCATTAAGCAATTTCATTTTTGTCAAAATATGGTTGTATAATAAGTTGAAGCATTGGGTAGTTACATCATCAAGTGAGATGGCTCATCTTTGGAACTCCTCCATGGTGTGGTTTTATTAGCCTGGACAATTAATTTTCACTAAGGTGGCCTTGAAGCAAACATGGTGGATGAAGGTGGTCGATCAACGCAGGAAGAAGCTCAAGAACAGGAAGAAGTGCAAGAAGAAGATTGCAGCAAACATGGTGGATGAAGGTGGTTGATTGGCCGGATATCTGCTTTTGTGTGAGAGGTCAAGATCGTTGATATATTTACTTTGCGGTTTTTCAACACATAACTCTAAACCAAGAGTGGCACTTCTAGCATGGGAAGTTGGATGAAGATATAACTCTAAACCAAGAGTGGCACTTCTAGCATGGGAAGTTGGATGAAGATATAACTCTAAACCAAGAGTGGCACTTCTAGCATGGGAAGTTGGATGAAGATATAACTCTAAACCAAGAGTGGCACTTCTAGCATGGGAAGTTGGATAAAGAGGGGTGAGTGTACATGATGAATGTTCATTGGGTTTTTGTTTGTGTGTTTCTAAAGTTTGCCAAGTGGTTGTTCCCTATAGCAATTGTGAATACTAGTACCAAATAATTCCCCAATGCAAATTAGAAAATCAAAATATAGTGCAAATTTTAACTTGCATATGAATGTAATAAGGCCTTGAATCTAAAAATAGGTTTCTTAGTAGTATGCAAATCACAATGAGCAAATCATGCATAGCCAAAAGAAACATGAGATTTAGGTGCAAAAGCAAAGATTCTATTAAATCATAAAGGAAGATTACAACTGAATGTTAACTATTTTTTTCCAATAGAAATATATATTTGCTATTTCAAGAAGAAATCAAAATATACATGGTGCCATGCGGTTACTATGCTCCAAGAGTACATAAGCTCTCTTTTGATCATATATAGTTGAAAAAGAAAAAAACAAGGCCCTCATTAGAGTCATCTAAATTCCTTGGAAATTTAAGCCATTTCGAAGTGAAATAAGACCAGAAACCAAAAAGGACTTTATGCCAGTAAACTCAAAAATACACGGATAGAGCATGATTTTGGGGCTTTGCTTTTTTAAGATAATAACTTAATTGAAAGAGAATGCTAGAAGGGTGGAATCACACCACCCTCTATTGCTTTTGCAATACTGAAAATACCTATTTGAAGAGTCAGATAAAGATAAGATCAGTTAAATTTAATAATGTCTAGCAAATGATCATAAATAGGTTAATGGGATTGTTGGGTACAATAGTGAGATGCAAAGTAAGAGTGCAAAAATTGCTAATAGAAAAACATGATATGAAGTTAAAAGCCTAAGAGCATGGAGCAAGAAAACAAAGTGAAAGTAAAGGTATGTGCAAGTATTGCAAAGAGTCAAAGGACAAAAACATTAACATTATCAAGGGGGATGGCTCACTTTGGGGGTGATTGACATCCTCTCTTGCTTTCTTTCTTAACTTCCAAAGCCAAAGGGAAGAAGCTCTTAAGAAGTTTTTGGTAGGAAGCATTGGAAGAATAGGAAGAATTGGTTTGAGATATGTGTTGTTGTTGAGTTGTTGCAATTGGGGAGAGGTATCCTCATTAGTGTTGTGGTATGAACTGTCTTGAGATTTAAGGTTTTTGTTGGTAAAGGATGAAAAGCCTCTTCAGGCCTGACAAATCTGAGCGATGAGGTAGAGCTTGCTATTTGTGTGCCTCTTGGTACCTTTGTTTGCTAGAAGTACTAGAAAGAAACTTTTAATTGATCAAAGAAGGTTTGTTCACGACTTGTTGTGTGGAGTGAATGAGGTCTAAGACTAAAATCCTCCTTTCATGTATTTTTGGTTAGGGAAGTGGAAGAGAGTGGTAGAGAGTTTTGGGACTACTAGAAAAGAAAGGAAAACTTGTCATTTGATCTTGTAATAGATAGGATACCTGAAGATGTCAAAGTTGGTAGATCCCATCCTCCTAGTTGAGATGGTGGTCAGTTTTAACATAAAGATTACGAGAACCTCCTTGAAACTACCCAAGGGAAATCAAGAAAGCACGCATCCAACGTCGAAGAGTGTAGTGTGTGTCGAATAATAAGGTTGTGTTTCAACTAGTGTTTTTAAAAAACGGCTGAGCTGACTCTGACTCGGTCGAGTCAGATCGAGCTAGTGCCTGGTCGGGTCGGCTCAGTGGCTGAAATGGATCGGCTAGCTAGGTTGTTATCGAGTCGGCCGAGCCGGTCACTGACTCAGCCGACCCTGTAACAACACAATCGACTCGGTCGAGCTCGAGTTAACTCGATCAACTCGGTCACCGACGCAAAAGCACTGCTAGTGAATTTTTTTTGGGGGAAAATGGACCCCACAGGCAATTCTAATTCGCCTTAGGTTATTTTGAGGTCCATTTACCTCTCCCAACCCTACAAATGCTACCCAACCCCTCTCATTTCCTTAGAACTATCTCATTGCATTTGTGTGAGAATTTGTGAGGAGTTTGTGAAGAGTTGTGGAGTTTGTTTTTGGAGTAGCAGTGAGGAGTGTTAGCACTCTGTAATTTTCTGAGATTGCAGAAGAAAATCACAAAGGTAACCACAAACCACTTTGGAAGCTGGGATCTAGCCCTGCTAGCTTCAGAGAGGGCTCTTTCTGTGGGATTTAACTTTATTGTATTTAGATATTAGGTTAGTTATGAGTGTTTGAAGTTTGGTTTTAAATTGATTGGTTGATTAAGTGCCTGAACCTTCCATTGGGCTATGGGGTCTATAGTTTAAAAAGGGTCTATTTCAGATTTTAAAAGGAGTTTCACAGGGCAAGGTAGCTAAACTAAATGGATCCTTTATATTTAAGTGAAATGAAATGGAAGAAAAGATATAAGTTCAATAGAAGTTAAAGAGCAATTAAGAATTCCTTAACATGATATTAGAAGAAAACATTGAAATTATCTACAGCAGAAGCAAAGTGTATCTTTCAACAAATTCTGTTCATCAACTTTCTGTAAAATAATTCAGATTTCAGAAAACATAAGCATGGAAACAAAGTAATAAAACAGTAGTAGGGAAATAAGCACATCACCAGATAGTCTAACACATGAATCCTGTGAAGAATGTCCTTTTTATCACTGATCAACCCATCAATGAAAATAGTACAATAACGTTCTGGAATGCAAAAATCCATGCAAAAATCAACCCTTGATACTTCTAAAAGAGAATTATTTATAAGATATTTACAAAATATCCTGTCAAAACTGACTAGGATGTATTTAGGAATGCCTAAACTAAATCTATCTAACTTATTACAAAAATTTAGGAAAAATTGAACTGTTTGAAGTGCTGGCACTAAATTTGTGGAATTGCTGACTGCTTGGCCCTTCGAATCCTGCTGCGCTGTACAACCAAATCCTTTTCTTACTCCAGTAATTCGCATAATTTATCCTAGCGCTACTCACTCTGGATAGTTGTCTTCAATAACTTTCTGTAAACCTCGACCACTTCAGTATATTTAGCAAATGTTGGTTTGGAAATGAATATGTGTTTAATTTCATACTGAATGTCCATGTCATATGCCAACGCTTCCAAAAATGCTTTTCTTGTCATGCTGATTCTTCCTCCTGTAACTTTGGAACTATCTTTAGCCTTGGTCTTTAATTTCTCAGTGTAATCGGACCATGTACTAAGCTTATCATTTATTACTAATAAATTAGGAAGTCCCTTTTTTTAGAGGGCTTCTAGCTTGTTGAAGAATCTCTGTACGCCAATGTCCAGAATCTGACACTTTTCTTCAAGCTGCCTCATCAAATTTCTTTTAGTTAGCACCTTTTTGACCTCCAATATAGTTTCTGTTCTATCTTCAATCTCCAGCTCTTCTAATTCCTGTTTATTTTTGGAGTTGAGGAACTTGATGAGCTCAGTAGCTTCACTGGGTTTGTCACCCAACTGTTTTCTTACTTCTTCAATGGCTTCAGTAGATCTTTCAATCAGTCCTTGCTGCTCAAATATGATTTGTATTGAAGGCCAAATATCTATCATATCTTCATTGATTCTTGGAATCTGCTGGCCACTCAGCAAACAAGTTGCTGGATACACAAATTGATTAATAAACTCTTTAAAATTGTATTCCTATGATTGTTTTATGATGATGGAGGTCTAGAAAATAATGGACTGAGGCTCTCCTTGCTGATTGAGCTTCTGCATTGCAAAGGGAAACCTGTCTGTCTGAAAGAAAATGAACATGTACATAAGAATGGAAGAATATATGAACATTCCTTCAGTTAAAAACTGAAGGAATTGTTCATGAATTACATCTGCAAGGAAGTGAGCATAGTCAAAGGTGATTGACAGTCCTTCTTTAGAAAGGGTGGATAAAAAGCCTAAAATAGGCTCATCTACCCATTCATCTCAAAAGTAACCAAGTAGGTAGGACACGACAGAGATAATCTGTCTTGTTCTTTGGGGGAAAATAGAAGAGAGATAAGGGGGATTCTTCTTGGGGAGTTGAGAATCTTCTGGCAGGAAAACCTCAAAAATTCTGGCACTCTGGGGAAGTTGAGTTTTTGATAGACTTCTTTAAGAGCTTCAAGGGAAAAGGGAGTAAGAGAGTCACTATAGGGGACCTGCAACATTTGGTTTATACTTTTAGAGGTGATGGTGAAAAGGATTTCACCATTAGGGGAGATGATAGTCCTCGTACTTGAGAGATAGGAGGCATGACACTTGAGGAAGAATTCAGGGAAATAGTAGGACTGGGGGAAGACGAACAAGGGTAGTCTAGATTGCTAGAGGTTGATTTCGTCAGACTGGTCAAGGTAAGTGTCACGAAACCAGCAGCGTAATTCGAAGAGGTCTAATTCACACTATCTCGATGATTTTGTAATCTCGGTCAGCTAGGGGGATGTGGTCTAAATCCATAGGAGGAGCGAGCATGGGGTTCACCACAGTGGCAGTTTTTGGGGCCATTGTGGTAGCATAATGAAATTGTAGAGGGTGACAGGCGAGAATTGTAGAGGACCACGGTTTATTGCACAGGAAAAGCTAGGAGGCAATTTCTCTATGAACAATCGTTGATAGACAAGAAATAGAGGGCTCGGGAGCAGTGTACAGTAGGAAAGTGATAAGAGAACGTGATCGCGAGAGAAAACCACGCTTTATAGTTTCATAACTGGAGGGGGATCGTTGGCCAAACGACTGTTTGGAAATTGCATTTACTTAGCGATGGGACGGAGGCAACGGAAGGGAGCCGTAATGGAAAAGTGCAACGGTCGTTGACATGGCGACAAGGGATAGGTGGAGGGAGGCGCGGGGCATTGGCGGAAAGTGATAGGCAGAGGGAGGCGTGGGGCTGTTGGCGGAAAGTGATAGGTGGAAGGGATACGTGGATGTAGGGGAATGGTGGTTGAGCGGAAGTGGGGTGACGTAATCGGGAAGGCGGGTTGCGACGGGAAAAACCGCTTTTCAGAGGGGGGTCAGAGTTGTTTGTGGTATTGGGGGGGGGGTTTTGAAATCACAAGGCAATGACATGTAACTGCAGGGGAAACCGCTTTTTAGACCCCTCGGGCCCCCCTTGCCGTTAAAGAGAAACCCAATGGGGGGTAGTAGGAGTGGGGGAAGACGAACATGGGTAGTCTAGACTGCTAGAGGTTAATCTCGTCATACTAGTCAAGGTAAGTGTCACGAAACCAACAACGTAATTCAAAGAGGTCAAATTCACACTGTGTCTGGACAATTTTGTAATCTCGGTCAGCTAGGGGGATGTGGTCTAAATTCATAGGGGGAGCGAGCATGGGGTTTAACACAGTGGCAGTTTTTGGGGCCATCGTGGTAACATAATGAAATTGGAGAGGGTGATAGGCGAGAATTGTAGAGGACCATAGTTAATTGCGCGAGAAAAGCTAGGAGGCAATTTCTCTATGAACAGTCGTTGATAGGCAAGAAACAAAGGGCTCGGGAGCAGTGTAATAGTAGGAAAGCGGTAAAAAAATGTGATTGCAGGAGAAAATCAGCTTTATAGTTTCGTAATTGGAGGGGGACCGTTGGCCAAAGGCTATTTGGAAACTGCATTTATTGAGCGACGAGACAAAGGCAATAGAAGGGAGCCGCAACGAAAAAGTGTAATGGTCGTCGACGTAGCGGCAAGGGATAGGCGGATGGAGGCGCGAGGCCATTGGCGGGAAGTGATAGGTGGAAGGGATATGTGGCAGTATGGGAATGGCGGTTGAGTGGAAGTGGGGGTGGCGTAACTGGGAAGGCGGGTTGCTATGGGAAAAACCAGTTTTCAGAGGGGGTTCAGAGTTGTTTGTGGTATTGGGTGGGAGTCTGAAATCACAAGGCAATGACACATAACGACGGGGGAAACCGCTTTCGGACCCCCCCCTGCCCCATTGCCGTTAAAGAGAAACCTAGCGGGGGGGTTCGAAAAGGCTTTAGAGCTGTTGGATATAAAGGTAAATGTGATCGGGTGCGGGAAGATGTGCAAGGTTTACCGCCAATGGTCCCACATCATATCTCGGGCGAATATTTTTACTATAAAGTCCAAATTTTGGACAAATGACCATATTAACCATTTACATAATAAATCCGATTTTCCTAAACTAATGTAACTTACACCAATTAGGGTGCATTTAAAAGTGAAAACCCTGTTTTATCTTGCCATTTTTAAAAAACTAAAAATATCTATTCAAACAACTAAACTAATCTAACAACTGCATTAATCCAGATTAAACTGTTGGATTAATTTATTCACCTATTCTACCTATCTAATCTCAGCCAAGATTACACTATTTGGCTAAGTTATTCACTCTAATCTAATTTACATAAATTGAAATTTGTTTGAACATGATTAAACTGTATGTTTCAAACAAAAAGAAGTATTGTGGCATTTTAAACAAGCTGCACACAATTTCATCAATTTATTCTCTACAAAATTATTGGACTATTAGTGGCATTTCAAGTGGCATCACTTTCACATTTATTCATTGTTTGTGGGGTTCTTTTATCATTTCTTTTTCTTTTTCTATTTTTTCTATTTATATACCCTATTTTCATTTTTTATTTTCATTTATATATCTTTTTTCGAAATCATTTGTAGTATGCAATATTATTTACAATCTAAAATACTGAAAGAAATCATTCAATCATCATTTGATCCTATAAATTAGAGGACCCTAACAAGGAGCTTCTTGGGAATTCATGTATGTATTGGACAATGCATTGGGTGCCATTTTGATATAATGGATATATTCATGAGCTTACTTTGATCATATGTTGTCTTCTCTCTATATTCTAAAGCTTTGTGTATGGAAACGTGCATGAAAATCTTTAAAGTTATGTTTTTTTATTTTATAAAAAAAATATTTAATGAATTTTTTACAATGACTGAGTCATTGAAATCAAACCAGACGAGTCGATATCCAATCAGAGTTGGAGTCGGAGTCGACCCTCGGCCGTTTCCTAACTGGAGTTGGAGTTTTAAAACATTGCTTTCAACTCAAAGAAGTGTTTCTCATAAAAGGCTATCTTGGGGCTTAGCTTAGGTGGGGTCCAATCCAAGTAACCCAAATATGTTGTTTGTTGATTTCCTCTCTCATGATTCTATTGAATTCTTGTTTATTTGACGGGGTTTGATTGTGGGTGTCAATTGTTTATCTGATAGGGTTTGATTGTGGGTGTCACAGTATTTGAATGAAGGTAGGTGGCCTACAAAGATACCGGTTAATTGACGTAGATGAGTAGTCCCTGTGAACCAACAACAAGCTTGAAGAGAGGTGCTACAAGGAGCAATAGGTAAGAAAGGGAAAGGGATCCTTGTCAAGTTGGGAATCCTTAAAGCGTTGAACCTAGTGCAAAAGAGAAAGTAGTCCATATATGGTTTTAGTCTTGAAGGTGGTAGATGTTGCATACTTTTCTTTAATAATAGCTTGGGGAATTGTCCTTGTATTTGATGATTGTGATGAGTGTGTGATGTCTATTATTGCACAAGCATGACTTGACAATTTGATAGTTTTCAAATTGAGGCGATGGATACAATTATACATGTTGAGAATTGGGTATGAATTAGGATATTGTAGGACATTACTAGTGGTGCATTAGGGCTTGGCCTAGGAATCAATTATTAGGGGTGCATTTGAGATTATTTAGCTATATTATCTATGTGCTGATATTGAAGGAGAAACAACCAAGGTTGAAAATGAAAAGTCGAAGATGTATTTTTTAAGGTTATAGTGAAGGCATTAGAAGATCTAGGTCTTACGATCTTTGAGGCCATGTTCACATTGGAGAGTACATTTATGGTGTTCCATGAATTCCCAAGGTCGAAGACCCTACCTAAGTTGATTGTTGAGGTAGTCGTTTTGGGGTCGGGTGGTGAATTGGAATGATGGTTAAGTTTGTTGCTAAGGTGATGGGTTTGTTTCTAGTTGGTGAATTGGAGTTGATGGTTTAATTAGTGGATAAGGAAAAGTCAGTTATTGTTATTGAGATTGATGAGTCTTCAATTAATGTTGTGAGACAATTGAGGAGTTCTTGTAGAATGTTTATAATTGTAGAGGAAATCATTCGAAATGATATCAAAGTGGGCATTGGAAAGGAAATATAATGTGAATGTCTTTGTTGGCTTGAATGGTTGCTAAGGGGTATTCCTAATGAGAGGGAATTCAATTCCTTAAAACTTATGCGTTAATCACAAGGATGATCTCTAGTAGGTGATTGTTGGTAGTTGTAACCTCTTAATTGGGAGGTACATGTGATGTATATTGCATTCCTAAATGGTTATCTCTGAGAGGAGGTTTATGGAAAAATTTGAAGGCCTTGAGGTGAAAGCAAGGGGAAGGATCAATGAGAGTGCACATTGTAGAAGTCTCTATAGGACCATAGTTTTAAAACTCAAACTGGTTTGATTTGTAACTAGTCAAATTGACCAAGTTGATAGGCACCGAGTCAACTTGGCTTTGGGGGGTTGGTTTGTGTCACTTTGGTACCAAACTTGCCTGAATGATTGGAGTCAAATACACGTTAAAAGTTGAGTCATTGAATTTGAGTTGAAAATTGAGTCATCGAATCTAATTTGTAACCTGAGTTGATAGGGGGCCAAATCGAAGTTTGAGTGTGAGTTTTAAAACTATGGTGTGGAGTGAGTCTAAGTCGTTAGAGTATGGGTACAATACTTTGTGAAACATGGGATGTGGGTATGTGAGGGTACATGCACCATATATATATGTATGTATAAAATATGTATATATAAGGAGAGAGAGAGAGAGAAAGAGAGAGAGAGAGAGAATTGTTGTCTGTTGTCCCAAGTTGTTAGGATATGGAAAAATTGAGTCATCGAATCCAATTTGAACCCTGAGTTGATAGGGGGCCAAATCGAAGTTTGAGTGTGAGTTTTAAAACTATGGTGTGGAGTGATGTCTAAGTCGTTAGAGTATGGGTACAATACTTTGTGAAACATGGGATGTGGGTATGTGAGGGTACATGTACCATATACATATGTGTGTATAAAATATGTATATATAAGGGGGGGGGGGAGAGAGAGAACCGTTGTTTGTTGTCCCAAGTTATTAGGATATGGGTACAATACTTTTTGAAATATGGGATGTGGGCATGTGAGGGTACTTGTACCATATATATGTATATATGTACATACGAATGAATGAATGAAAAATAACTGAAATAAATATAAAATTGTAAAATTGTGAAACAACAATATTCAATTTCATTTTTAGAGTCAAATCATTCCACTGTCTACCAATTCATTCAGCATTGAACATTGCTTCTTGTTACCCACCATTTTGTGGGTGATATACCTAGGAGAAATTTTTTCTCCAAGACGGTCCTCAGTCGGTAGCCAGCAGCCTCTTGCAGCGACTAACTAGCTTGTTGTGCCATTTCTTTGCCACCTGAGCCAGCCATGTGGCCCCTTACTGATCTGCCATGATTGTATGTTTGAAGGTGGGCCTCCTGAACCTAAAGGTATGCCTTGTCATTTGGTAATTGAGTATTGTAGTTTGCTTATCATGGATACTTCTAAGCATGGATTAGTGGGGTGATTCGACGGAAAAAATGGGCTAGGTCTGTGCTCGTCCAGTAGACCGCTTTTGGATGTTAACCTTGGATTCTAGTCTCATCGGATCTCTTTTATTGACCGTTTGGCTTTAGGGATGTCACTTCAGGGGAAACCTTGATTTTGGTTGTGTGGTCCCTCTCCCTCATCCACATATATTTGCCCCCTTTCCATTCATTATAACCCCATTCATCATTTCTCCCACTTGGGTCCACATAGGGTTAGCTCTCCCCTTCCCCTTGCCCACACCTTGGGTCAGGCTTGGAATGATGCCCCAAAGGTTGATGCAGCTAAAAAGAAAACTAAAAGCATAATTGGCCACATTCAACGGGAAATGTACCACAAAATGCAAAAGATGGTCGGGACAAACACATTTAGCACGTGGGCAAAAGCCAATACATGAGCTTTACCACATCTTCATGGCCATCACCTTGGTTAGCCTCCTTTATCATTTAGGAACCCATGATTGTCCCAACCCCTGGTGGGCAATGAACCACCCTACCTTAAAAGCGATACCCAGTGCTATATCTCACACATCATGCTCTTACCCATTAATTAAAGAAAAATCATAAAAGGAAAAAGACATAAAGAAGGGTGGAAAAATCAAGGCTGGGGCACCTCATGTACCATGATTGCTCCCTCCTATACATTATATACCCAAGTGTGGGCTTCCTTTTTACTAGCTACACTTGTACCCCACCATGTGGCACAGGGCTGCACCTTTTGATTCCCTAATCCATTCATCTTTTGCCACATGGCACCACCTTTTAAAGGATGTACCTTGGACATATTGTCCCCTTTAGAAGTAGAAACCACCTAATGGGATACTTGGTTAACCCCATTTGGAGCTTGGAGACATTAGCACATGCCAAAGCCAATTATGGAAGGGCATGCCATTATGAAGTCCCCACTTGTTGTCCATGGTATGTAAGCTCTTTTACTCTATTTCCTTGATGACTTGTTGTACTGGAAGGCTAGGAAACACATTGGATCTTATGCAGGATTGTAGATGGTCTCCATCTTGGGTTCAGTCTCCCTATATGGGGTCCTAACCCTCCAGAGGGCTCCATTGGCACATGTAGGGTGTGCGTTGAGAGCCTTGGGTCTCCACAACAATAGGCAACACTCCATGGATTCCTAGAGATGTTCAGAGATTGCTCGAGATTCCCTATTGGACGAGGAAGATGCACTTGGTTTACCTTTGCCCAACCAACCCCCTTATCCATTACTTTTGGAACTCCAACTCATCATTTTGGCACTTATGGACTTCATCAGGCCTCTTAGAGAGCCCAACGACATGCATTATTGATTATTTGACCTCTTGGGAGGCTTGTTATTTTGTTTATGAGCTAGTTTGGTGGGCTTGTCACCAATAAATAGTTATTTGCACATTATTTTTAGTTGATAGGCTAATGTAGGCTCAAATTAGGTAATTCAAACTCCTAATGAGTGTATAAATGGGCGAGACATGAATTCATTTTGTATCATCACTTGGATTGGATCATTCTCTCTCTTGAGAATTTCACATTTTTTTCTTAGAGGATGAATTGGAGCATGGATGAGATTTTTGCTATTTTAGGGCTAATTGCTGCATGCATTTGCTACTTCATTGTGGAATTATGTTTCTATATAGCATATCTCTATGTATGGGCCATGCTTATTGAACGAATTGTCCTAGAGATCGAAGTTATCTTGATAAGCCATCTAAATTTGCAAGCGAAGTATAAACGCTTTAAGGTCACTTTCTTTTTCTGCCCTAACATTGGACGAAGTTGCTCATAGAGCACCCTTGATCTAGAATTGAGATCCTTCTTCACAATCTTCCTGACTCCATATCCCCAAAAGGAATTAGGCATTGATCCACCATAAGGTGATCACCTTAAAACCTTTTTCTTCACCTTTTTCCCCTCTTTTCTAGGTCTAGCCATGCTGGGCCACCTAGGCCATCACTTTCCTAACAAAGTAGACATAGAAAAAGTGCAATCTCCTAGCCTCTACTACGTTGGTGTGTCCTCAAGGTCTCCTCCAACTTTGAAGAAATTTCGACGGTGGGAGTGTGAGATATCCCAAGCCCTAGATCTGAGATCAAACTTTGCCCTCGTGTTCCCTAGGCTAGTACCTCATAGGATCAATTTGACACCTCTAAGTGAAAATTCTTGTTTTGATCCTTTCCCCTCCTTGTTTTAACCTAGGCTAGGTCCACTTGGTCCCGTGTGGTCCCATACATTTGAAAAGTTAAATCTGCAAGAACCACTTGGGAAATCAAGTTCAATAAGGATTTTAGGGATTGGGAAACTCCTCCACAAGACACATTCCTTAAACCTAGCCCTAAATCCTCACCTCCTCTTCTTAGAAAGCTTTGTACATTGTTTGAAGAGCAAGCAAGCTCCATTCTTAACCTCCTTTTAGGAAGATGATCAATAAGGTCACTTCACATCCTTTTGTTGATTCATCCTTCACAAGTGACATTCCATACACCGGGTCTCCTCCCATCGTTGAAAGTCCGTAAAGAGTAGGGAGTCTTAGCTGAGGTTACAGTGGGCTAAGTCTCCATTGTTGCCCTTGATCTAGCAGTTTTCCCTTTAGGAGCCCCCTGTTAGTTTGAGCGGTAACATTTCCAAAGTTAAAAAACAATAAATTTCATCAGTAATCATTCTTATAATTCATTAATAGAAAGACAAAATATTGGTCATTACAAGTTTTGATTTTTAACCAATTATATACGAAAATTGCCCAATGGTGTTTCCACAAAATGAAAAGCAACATAGTTGAGTGCCCATTGTTAAGGTTCCATATTCTTTTTGGCTCGATCATCATCTTCAAGTAGAGTTAGGTCCTTGTTCAACAGGGACTCAAGGTAATCATTGCTTTCAAGCACATGGTCATCTTTTGGGATTGTATCTGGAGGTCAGTTACATGCATGCTCAACAACAAAATAGGTAAAGAATTGAAATTAATGGAAAATTGTAAATCTACAATATTCAGATTCATTTTTAGATTCAAATCAATCCAGTGTTAACTAGTCCATTTATCAATTGACATTCAACATTGAAGATTGCTTCCAAAATCAGAAAAACAACAAATTTCATCAATGGTCATTCATACAAGTCATTAATAGAAAGACAACATATTTGTAGTAATGATTTTTAATTGTAACCTAGAATAAACAAAAATTGTCCAATGGCGTTTCCACAAAATGAAAAAACAACAGAGTTGAGTGCCAATAGTGGAGGTTCCGTATTCTTTTTGGCTTGATCATCATCTTCGAGTAGACTTGGGTCCTTGTTCAACAGGGCAAGTTTGAATTCTGTAGATTATTATTATAATTATCCCAAGCCCTTTCCATCATTCTAATATGTCTATCTCTACATTTATGTCCATGGATGTAGATATGGGAAGGTGAGTTGGGTGTTCAAGTGTTGAACTTATAATTGTAATTGCTGCAGCAACCATATAAATTCTTGATGTTATTGACATATCAAATTTGTTTTGTTCAGTGAATGATTATTTTATGATCCAGGTGGATGTTGGTGGCCACTCGCCTATCCCACTTGGACCCCCAGAACTGTGTCTTTCAGTTATGCAGTTTCCTTAATTGTAACACAATTTACTATTTTTAGCAGTTTTTCCGGTCCTAAACTTCCAGAGCTGTTTTGAGGCCCTAAACAACGTTTTTTTGACAATCTACTCCTAGCGTTTTTTTGATAAAATCGTCTTTTCCGTTGTATTCCTCGGAGAGATCTTTCCAACGGGGTATTGTGCGCGTTAAACAGAGATAATATGACCAAGTCATGACCTCGGGAAGTTGGCTGTCCAACTAAATCCAACGGGGCCCATAAACTCTTGGTGTTACATCTCCTCGGGTTAGGGTTTTGGTTGTTTAGGGTTTGCTCTTATTGTTCAATAATAAAAAGGCCCTTGAGCCTCATTGTAACACAAGTTCAGAGGCATGTAGCCGCCCCATCTCTCCTCAGAGACAAGCTACCATTGCCTGAGCTAGTTTATTTCCATTTTTGTTTGTAAGCATATTTCAGTGTTTTATGTTAATGAAATGAAGTATTATTTTTGTTGCATCTCTGTATCTATGGTTATATCTATCATTTGTTGCGTTCCTGTTTAAATTTGGATCAGTGGTATTAGAGTGCTCTGCTCTTTCTCTGTTTTTCTTGCATGTCCCCAATGAGGTTAGGATATAAGGAGCTAGGGCTTGAACTGGTCGAACTTTTGCAAGACCAGCCTCGCAAATCTTGACGGCCTCCCATGGCAGATGAAAAGAAAGACGAGGGGGCAAGAGATCCTATCAAAATGTTGCTCGAAGAAGCCCTCGAGTGACAGAGGAACGTGATGATGGACAACTTTGCCCAGATCCTTTAGCGGCTACCCATGGGCAACACATCTACTTCCAACAACTACTCCGGAAGCGCCACACCTTTTAAGGTACAAGTTAACTTTGATATTCCCATATTCGAGGGTCAGATAGATGCAAACGCTGTAGATAAATGGTTAAATTTGCTAGAAGGATATTTTTCCAGCTGGGAAAAGATTACTTTCGCTCTTCTCAAAGCCGCCCCCCACGTCAAGGACTGGTGGGAAACCTACTGCGAATTGAAGGATGGGAGTACAACTTGGAATTCACTGTTTACAGTCGCACCCACTTGGAATTCGTTCCGGGATGCCATCAAGGAGCAGTACTACCTTGTCAGAAGCTATGAGGATAACTACATAAAGTGGACTATGCGCGGCAAGGAAGGGACTAAGATGTGTCGGAGTTCACCAATATTTTTCATACCCTTCGCACAAAGTTGGGCATCAAGGATTCTGAGTGGTATTTGGTACTCAAATACCGTGACTGCGTACATAGGTATATCTAGGATGAGATGGAGTTCCTGGACATCTCATCACTCGGCACGACGTACTGATACGTTGTCAAGATTGAGCAGAAGTTTAAATAAAAGAAGTGAGACTTTGGATCCGCGAATCCGAAGCACGAGAAAGGCTTCCCCAAACCACAGAACCAAGGACAAAGCCAAGATGAGGCGACCTAAGACAACCCGTCGAAGCCGCAAGAAAAGAACAACACCACAAAGTCAAAGAAGGGCACAGGGAAGTGGTGTGAGTTCTACAAGAGCCCCCCTCATAACACAAGTGAGTGTCGGACCAAGCATTCGCTGGTGGCCGAGTTGAAGGCTTCATAATCAGATGCATGTTTCGACCCTGAGTCAGAACCCGACAAGAGGAATGACAAAGGGAAGCAGATCATTGATGTGGAGCCAGTGCCACTGTAGCCACTGCTAAGATCCAGAGGAATGAGCGTGAAGATCCAGAGGAGGGGGAGCGTCTTTTCCACTCACAAATGTGGGTGAAGGGTTCGCTGTTGCAATTCATTGTTGATAGTGGGAGCCAAAAGAACCTCATTTCAGCAGAGGTTGTTAAGCGGCTGGGACTACTGACCATACCACACCTACAATCATACAGCATCAGGTGGCTTCACCAAGGACGAGATCTCCGAGTCCGCCAGCTTGATGCCTTCCCTACAACATCAAGCCCTTCACAGATGAGGTATTGTGTGATGTTGCACCTCTTGATGTTTGTGATGTATTATTAGGCCAACCATACTTGTGGAAGCGACATGGTGTGTATGAGTCAAGGCCTGACGCTGTTATTATTTCTTTGTGTAATACATTATACAGGATACTGGAGGTAGCCCCACCTACCGCCACTTCTTTGATCTCTGCTAATAAAGGCAGTAAGATCAACTCCAGATTAGGAAATTTATTTTCTTTTTGGTTCTTTCTCAAAGTAAGGGGAAGATCGCAGCCACATCCATGGCCTCCGGGAAGGGTTCCTCCATGCAGCAGAAGCAGGTGGATATGATCATGAAAGGATACAGGGACATCTTCTCCTCATTGACGGGGGTGCTGTTACATTGTCGGGTCAAGCATTCGTTCGATCTAACTCTCGGAGCACCTCTACCCAATAAGTCGATATATTGCCGCTCCCTTGTGAAAAATGCCAAGTATAAGTAGCGACATGATCAACATTGGGTGCCACACAAGTTTCAAGTGGGCAACAAAGTTCGGTTGCATTTGCAGAAAGAACGCCTTACAAGAGCCCATCGAAAGCTCAGACCACTCCAATTTGGTCCTTACACCATTACCAAGGTTGCGTAAAACAATGCTTTGGAGCACAACATTCCCCCATTTCTTGGCTTGCACCGAGTGTTCAATGTGGACCGCCCTCGACCGTGCTTCCCACCATTACTGGATACATCAGAGATTGCAGAACAACGCACCAGGGACCAAGTTCAATAGAAGTTTACCCATCTCATGGAGGCACTGGACGCAATGGGGACCATTGCTTCCTAAGGGGGGAGGAATGATCCAGGTGGTGGCCACCCGCCTATCCCACTTGGACCCCCACAATTGTCTCTTTCAATTTTTCATTTTCCTTAATTGTAGCACAATTTACTATTTTTAGCAGTTTTTCGGATCCTAAACTTTTGGGGCCATTTTGAGGCCCTAAACGATGTTTTTTTGGCAATCTACGGCCAACGATTTTTTTATAAAATTGTTTTTTTCCGTTGTAGCCCTCAGAGAGATCTTTCCAACGGGGTATCATGTGCGTCAAACGGAGATAATATGACCAAGTCACGACCCCAAGAAGTTGGCCTGTCCAACTAACCCCAATGGGGCTCATAAACTCTTGGTGTTACATCTCCTCGGGTTAGGGTTTTGGTTGTTTAGGGTATGCTCTTATTGTTCAATAATAAAAAGGCCCTTGAGCCTCATTGTAACGTAGGTCAGAGGCATGTAGCTGCCACATCTCTCCTCAGAGGTAAGCGACCATTGCCCCAGCCAGTTTATTTCCATTTCTGTTTGTAAGCATATTTAAGTATTTTACATTAATGAAATGAAGTATTATTTCTGCTGCATCTCTGTATCTATGGTTATATCTGTCATTTGTTGCGTTCCTGTTTAAATCCGGATCATTTTATGTGTAGGTCGATTTCCACTATTATGGCATGAACTTTGCAGTTGTTTGCCAACCATTGGGCTATGTTTGTATGTAGTTACACTCGAGTTCAGATCCGTATGTGTGTGTAATATAACTGAGTTGAGGGGTGCATTCTACAGCCCAGGATTTGTGTTATGAGTGAGTGAGTGTAATGCTGACATCATGTTGACATTTCATATTTCAAAATAATATATCTTGATAATAATAACTAGCCTAGATCCATCTTAACCCTGGCTCTATTGAGCCATGATAGTATCAAATCCTTCAAGGTGCAAAGATTTCCACAAGTTTTGCACCATTGAAAAAGATTACGCTTTGAGTCATTTGATCCTTCTTGGTGCTTGATAGATCTGGAGTTAAATGGTTCTTGGCTGGTGTTTAGAAACTAGAGAAAATTTAATGTGAAGATTGAAACCAGGCTTCATGGATAGAAATTGATTCTCAGGCATTCTTTGATGCTTGTGAGCATAATCTACACATTTGGTGGATTACAATTCAGCGGTGCAGTAGCAATGGCAATAACTGGGCTAGGTGCAAATGTATACTTGAAGTATTATCCAGCCCCTATTTTATGAGTCATTCTGCTTCAGGGATGGTCATTTTTGTTTGATTGTAGCTTTAAACTTGGCCACATCTTGATAAGCTTTGGACTAACCTGATTAATACCTCAGGTTGGTCTGTTAGGATCTTGTCTATTCTTAGTTGGACAGCATACATCTAACTAGCCATGACAACTAGCCTATCAGTTTTATATATTTCGCAATTGGATATCTAGTCAATTAAATTCTACTTACACATTTTACATTTCCCATAATTGAAATGCAACGTAAAATAGGCTTTTTTTACAATGCGATACAGTAATCTGAAATTTATAACCCATTATTTGTGAATATATCCTTTCCACAATACCCTGGTTCTGATGGAATGGTGTTTCAATATTCTCACCCAAATGGTCTTTATGTCACAAACCAACTGATTATGATTTTTGTTTTCTTACAATTTATACTTCATCCATGTATTGGACACGACCTTCCTAGTTAATTGTCAGTTGTCTGTTTAATAAAGCAACTGCTGTTCCAGCATAGATTTTACGAGTTTAGTTATGTTCTGCATGATTCGTTCTAAGGCGCAATTCGGAATAAAAGGTATATCACAACTCATGTAGTTTTGTCTTCTCAATGGCCGTTATTTGTATCTTCATTCATTGATTTACCAGGGCAATTTGGTTAACAACACATCTTTGTTACTGTCTTATTTAGTGCACGCACATCGTTTCGTATACACCCATCTATGTGCTTCACCTATATGAAGTTGGTATTATAGTACTTGCTTGTGTACTTCATTAAAGTCCTCTCAACGGCTGTAAATTCTGTCGTTTTGTTTTATCCATCTAGCCTTTTGCTCTTAGAAAGAGACCAAATGTTGAATATGCAGTTTTATAATTTAAGGGTGCTAGTGGTCTTATGACGTAGAGCAGTGAGGGCACCTTTACAGGTTAGCATTCAAGATCCAGAGAAGTGATATCTGAATCAATCCACAAAAGCAAGGTTCCGAAATTGTTCTAATATAGATAATGTTCTTGAGCTCTTCAGTAGCAGTAGCGCTGCAAATTGCTAGGCTCATGCAATAGTATAAAATCTTATTGATTTCGTGTTCTATGTGAGAAAGAAAACATGTTTTTGTTGTACTTAGCCAAGGTAGATTCTATGTGAGAAAGAAAACATGTTTTTGTTGTACTTAGCCAAGGTAGATGGAAATATTTCACTAAGTTCCTGGCCCATGATAATTGGAATGGGCAACTGTTTAAGCTAGTACACTTGGTTTGACTGATTGTGGTAGGAACTCAATTGTTACTACATAGGTTCATGCGGACAAATGTATCTGTGGAACATGTTGGTTCAGATATTGTTGTAATACTTGATGTCTTGATGCTACATGTTTGCTTGATGAACTAATGTTGCATACGACATACCTAATACAACAACTGTTTTCTCAAGAACTCCCTTGAGTATCGTTGTTTCAGCTATATAGAGGAGGTGCTGTAATTATGGTTCAAATGAAGTTCCTGTGTGGTTTTTGAATATTGTTAGTACTTTCATATGCAATATTTCCCAATTTACTGCTTATATCTTAGCATTTTCTTGAAGTACCCTTGTGGTGTACCTGCCCCTTCTCTTTACGATTCCAGTAGGGTACCCACTTTACTGAATGCAAAATTTTCTTGTATAATTAGTCTGATTGCTGACTGTAAATCAATTTGGGTTTCCGTCCAGAGTTTCCAACAACTCTTACCACAGTTTTGATGCATACTATGTGTGGAATTTGATATGCATTGACAGAAATTTGATTCTATATGCCATTTCTGTAACTCCAATTCTTCGATTCTTCATTCAACTAAAGCTTACGAATCTAACTGCATGATATTCATCATTAACATAAAATGCATAGCAATATGCAAGCTCACAACAGCTAAGCATATAGAATTCTGTCATTTTCACATAACATTCATAATTCATAGCATACTCTTTTTATTTATTTAGAATAATTTATTTATTTACTTTTCAGGTTTTTTTTTTGAAATTAATTTTTATTCGTTTTGGTTGTAATATTATTTAGTAATTTGTCAAGCAACCATGGTTCGCGGTCACTGAGTGGCCGCTATGTCTGCGGACAATAATACACAGAGATTTGATAAGTCTGCGGGCCCAACCCCAAGGGCATTGAGGAGATTGACATCGTGACCTCCCAATAGGCAAGGTACTTATCAACGTGGGCTCGACCAATTGAGCTATCCCTTGGGGCTAATTCATAGCATACTACTAAACATTATAAAATAATTCATTGTATAATGCAATTAAATGTAAAGACCTATTTTTTCTTCAAGCTGTGCACAAGGAGACTGACTGCATAGGAATGATTTTCATCCCAGCTGTAGGTATGGCCGTGGATACCACCCTGGTGCCAGGCTATGAAACAGCAAGGGCGAAGTCTGCCTACAGGCACCCTATCTCAGACTCAAACTGTGTACAGTGCTGCAGAACTTTTGCCAAAATCTAACACCTACCTCTGAGGTTCCTCAATGAGACTTCATCAATGCCCAGGCATATTTCCTTTCAGACACCTCTCAAACTTGGCTCGGGCACTCCCCTTCTGTGCTTACACTATTTCAGGAAATCCTTCATTGTCCAGGTAAATATTCTATCAGAGGATCCTAGGCTGCTGGTATCTTGCTCGGAGAACTGGCAGGGTAATGCAGAATTTGTTTGCCAGGACAACCACTGGTGCATTTGGGAAATGTTTGGCATATTTATTATTTACAGTGCAATACCAGCACCGGTTTACTCTGTGGCAGCCATTCTTCCAATAAGTTCTGATTTCTACGTAGCAGTCATGCCTGTTGCCCATGATAGCATACCATTCTCCCGATAGGACCAAAAATGAGCTTCAGTTGGGTGGGAGGGCGAGCGTATCCAACAGAGAAGAATGCCAAATGGATGGGGCAGTTTTTGCATGAAGCTTTGCATGCATATGGGAGGTGTCAAATTACTTTTTCAGGTGGACATGTATTCCAAAGTTAAAAGAGAGAATTCTTTTTGTTACTTATGGCAAAAGGAAAAAACCGTGTTTCCTCTCTCACTACTCCATTATAACCCCTTGCTGATTCAAAGCCCTTTCTGTCTCCTAGCGAGACAGCCATCATATGCACTTTATATTATATTTCATTTTGTCATTTTTATACATAATTCATGTATTACGGTGATCACTGATATCATAACATGATACTTAAGTCATTATCATTCTCTAGATGGGCCTTAGACTTGGGCTCCGTACTGGCAACTTGTACAAAATATTTACAATATCTACATCACGATTGTATTCTAAATTGTCAAATTACTTTTCCAGGCTAAGGACAAGTATTCCAAAGTTAAAGGAGAGAATTCTTTATTGTTACTCGTGGCAAAAGGAAAAAATCCGGTGTTTTCTCTCTCACTACTCCATTATAATCCCTCTCGCTGATTCAAAGGCCTTTCTGACTCCCATAGTTCATGTATCACGGTGATCACTGATATTGTAACACAAGACACTATCATTCTATGGGCCTTAGACTTCAGCTTGGTATTGGGAACTTGTACAAAATATTTACAATATCTACATCACGAGTGTATTTTAAATTTGTCCCTCCTGGCAAAATAGCCATCTGCATAGTCCAAGAGTCAAATCTGGTTACTACGGTCCTTGGTTCCCATGCGTATATGGGAGTTGCCCTAGGGTTCAAATGTGCAGCTATCTCTATGCGGGCTTTGTTACACTCGAGCATGAGTATCTACCACGCAGTCTCTTGGTTTAATTTTGTTGTATGGCCTTGACTGGCCTGACCATGATGTAATCCTGTGTCACTGCATTAAACACATTTTTTGTTTGAAATTAAAAAATCGTTGAATCTGAAGGATCTCCAAACAAATTTGGCCTTAGTGCTATCTTAAACCGATCCTAAACTTTTATCTGAAACCCTAATTCCGAGGTGAATAAATTAACCTGTAACTATGTGGCTTTGTTGAAAATTGAAATTTGACCAGGAATTCGGCAAAGTGAAAAGAAAATTAAACTCATATCACCTGTCCTGCATGGTTTTCATTTCCACTGGATCCACCTGACGCTAGATTAGATTTCATTCAAATTTCCTCAACAGCACACCTTGTATTCAAAGCTCGACGCTGGTTTTTTTTCTCTGCCTGACACTGACACCCTGGTATTTGTCGGCAAGAGTCGAGGGTTACAAAGAGGGAATCGAAGGTTCATTTGTGATTCGCACCAGCCTCCAGTAACTAGACTGTATCTTAATCGCCATGTATGATTATTGGGCTTAATGGTATTATTACGCTCAATTTAAATTATAAAAGGGAATCTCTATATACCATTTTATCATCATGGCTACACAATCTTATCCTCATTAGCTATGGTGCATTTGTGATTTGGTTTAAATTTGACATGCAAACAAACAAAACAAGACTTGTTTGTTACTTATGTTGCAGACCTCGCCTTGATTCTTTCATTGAAATCTATTATGCTCTTCAAGTCTATATGCTCTTGCATATCATGGTCTTTTGGAATATTGAATTAATTGTATTTCTGGAAAAGAGTTTCTATGGGCTTATGATAAATGCCATTGACCCTGACATTTGTATATAGTAGTTGGGATTTATGCAGGCCTCATTTGAAGAAAACCATGTTTAAAATGTTCACAGAACCAATATAACTACATGAACTTAGATTTTATTATCAAGTTTTAGCTGAGATTTGGGGGCTGGATCTTAAAACATACATGTGATTTTCTAAACCAATATGTGGAATAACAAGAGATTGAGAAAAAAAATTTAGAATGAGCATCTGAACTCTTGTTTACAACATTGAATACTGAAAATTTATGTAGGTTTTCCGTTTTCAGTTGATTCGGGGCTTAAGATAAATTCCATTGACCCTGACATTTGTATATAGTAGTTGGGATTTATGCAGGCCTCATTTGAAGAAAGCCATGTTTAAAATGTTCACAGAATCAATATATTATATAACTACACGAACTTAGATTTTAATATCAAGTTTTAGCTGAGATTTGGGGGTTGGAACTTAAAACATACATGTGATTTTCTAAACCAATATGTGGAATAACAAGAGATTGAGAAAAATACTTAGAATGAGCATCCGAACTCTTGTTTAGAACATTGAATACTGAAATTTATGTAGGTTTTCTGCTTTCAGTTGATTCGGTTAGATTGTTGAGTGTTATAGAACTCAAACATTGACTACTGCACACCATCTGCTTTCGGTTGATTAGGGTAGATTGTTGAGTGTTATATAACTCAAACATTGACTATTGTACACCATCTCTTCTAAGCACTCGAGCATTTCTTATTATCATTTGGTTGGTGGTGCATTTTGGTTTTGCCCTGCTTAACGTCTGAATGCAGTGTTATGATTGAACGATTTGGTCATTTCATAGTGTGTTTCAAACTTCGTTTTTACCTTCTTTGAATGATTGAATTTAGTTGGTTTGAATAATTTTTCTTGCAGAAATCTGCTGGAGGTGTGTTATTGCCCAAGTCAGCAGTGAAATTTGAACACTATCTAATGGGGGAGGTGTGGCCTCTACATTTCTATGTCATTGAATTTTAGTTTAACTGCAGAATGGATGATTATGATGGAACGCAGTTTATTACAGTGCCTGGGGTGCATGCCCTTCGATTGATATTGCTAATTCTTGTGGCAGGTTCTTTCAGTAGGGTCAGAGGCTGGAAGTATTGAGGCAGGGAAAAAGGTGATGTTTTTGTTTGTTTGTTTTTCCCGAAAATCTGTTCATGAGAATATACATGTTTCGGTCTTGAAGGGACTTTTGAATTCGACAACAATGTTCAAAGTCATTCTATCAAGCATCATTATGTTACTGGTTGGGATTATGTTACTGGTTGGGATTGACTCTGGGTGGGGAGGATAACCATCATTCCTGCCAACCACCCGAGCTAAACCCAACTGACAAAACTAAGGAGGTTCATTTACTAACATGATCAGAGATTTAATATAATTATTGGTGCTTGCAGGTTATGTTCTCAGATATAAATGCCTACGAGGTATGTATTACTTTTTCGCTTTTGTATCGGATCTTAGAGCTTGTTCAATATTGCATGCAGGCATCACAGAACAATGAAATACCTTTTGGTATTTGTTCATTCTTTTGATATATTTCTCCGTGTTGAGATGGTGGAATGTCAATTGTAGGTGAACTTGGGCACACCAGAAAAGCATTGCTTTTGCCGTGCAGGGGATTTATTGGCAGTGGTCGAGTAACAATTATCGTCATTGCTGTAACATGTTCTTGGAACAAATGTTTGGGTCTTACCTGCAAAAGACTGTAACATGATTTTGTAGTATGTTCCAGCTAGTGTCATTATATGTTCAAGAAGTTAATAAAATCTCCATTTTCTAAATGAACATTTTCGTACGAAGGGTCCGACGCTGTTTAATTCAGTACTTTTTTGTACTAAGGGTCTGATCCTAGTTTTTTTATTATCAGAAAATGAGTGCTGGTATTCGTTCTTGATTTAAGAATGCTAAATCAGAAGGCCAGCATTTCTTCTAGGTTTACTATTTACTAATCTGTGGGTGCTATTGTTAGAAATTGTTCCGTCTCTTTTGAATCCCCGAGACCTGGTACAGTTACTATGTTGTGATTGTTTATGAATAAGCAAAGCTTGTGCCAGTAAATCTGAGGGCTAATTCGTTCCAAGTTGGAGTGGAAAATAGAGTGTGCCATGAACCTTCTTCATACTTGCAAATCATTTGCTTCATGCAATCTGCGGTGCAGGAGATGCATATACAGTGTAACTTTGCCCATACATATTTTATGTTGTGGGCCTTCGGGCCAATGTTTAGAACATAATATTTCTCTTAGTAGGATATATGCTTTTGGGCAGTTGGCTTTGGGCAATTGGCCAAGTCTATTCCAACTATATACTCACTATTGCTGATAAAAGCGAGTTGCACCCAAAATAAGGAGAATTTCAAACTAAATTTCTGACGTACAGTTTTGTTTCCTAGCAGAGTTTTGAACTACCGTACATTACTTGCTTTTGATCAAACCTGTAGGGATTATGACAACAATTAAAAAGTTTATCGTTTAAACCAATGGGGCGAACTTGTAGTGGTCTAAATGTTTAATTTAGATGTGGTTTTAATTAAAAAAATTAGAAGTAATATAATGTCCAGAATGGTGATGTTTAGGCTGTAGTTTAAATGTTTGTTTAATTAATAAATGTTTTTTCATTTAATAATAAAAAGTTAATAAGTAATAAAATAATAAAATTGAATTTGTTATATATAATTTTTATTTTTATTAATAAAATTACAAACGGTTTTTAAGATGAAATAAAATCATAATATATATATATTACATTAAAATATGTAATATGCAATATATTAAATAGGAGTTATATAAATTAAGATTCATTTTACTATAGAAATTAAAATAATATTATTGCAACCATATTTAAATTTAAATAATAAATACAAAAACTTAATATTTACAATAAGCTTACAATATAATAATATTACATTTTTAATCATGTTTAAAATAATATTTTTGCATTTAAGTATGGAGGTTTACACAGTGCATTATATTAGATATCATTTTGGGAAGTCATTCACGTATGACCATTTCCATGAGAGGTAGTCGTAACTGACTAATTTCTCATGATTTTTGAATAGTTCACTTAGCATTCATTGCATCGGGTGATGCTCACAGGGGCGAAGAAGTGGGATTGAAACTAGTGAAATGTGGAGAACGAATCACATAGCATCAATCATCACTTCCGGGCTTGCACTCGGTAACCAGGACTTCCCAGGAGGTCACCCATCCCAGAAGCTTACAATATAATAATATTACATTTTTAATCATGTATATTCATCCGTGCTTTACGATAGATTTTTTTTTTTTTGGTTGTGGGTGACAGCCATATATTCCTTTGTGCTTTTTTTTTTATTGGTTTTCTTTGGTTGGTTTACACCCTTGTCAGCTTATCTAGTAGGGCCTAATCTCAAGGGCGTTGAAAAGATTTGACTTTGTGACCTCCCAATTGACAAGGTACTTAGCAATAAAAACTCTACCAATTGAGCTATCCGTGGGGTTTTTACCATAGATATTATTAATAGGCTTTGTTACAATACTATGACTTGTCAATATCACATGTTTCAAAACCATAGTTCATTGTACAACAAAATGTTTTATAAATATTTCATTTTAATTTAGTTTTTCAACATTTTTTAATTAAATATGAAAAGCAAAAATGCTATAAGTACTTTTGATATATATTTAAACTCTCTATCTTCTTGTGAAGAATATTTGTATGGATATTTTATAGAGATTAATTCAAAGTTTAAATAAAATAAAAAATGAGAAATTTACATAATATAAATAATAATATTAAAAAGTAGCGCAAATTCATTTTGACTAATGATTTACAAAACGATGAAATGAATAAAATCTTTGTAAATCTTTTCTCAAATTTTGCACTTGAAAAGAAATTTTGCATTAGACATTTTATTCCTCTTGGTGCTTGGTAGATCTAGAATTAAGATGGATCTATGATAGTAGTAAACATTTGGTGGTAGTTCATATAATAAATGTAATGGTGCTTGTTATGTTAAAAGATAATTAAATGTATTAAAGAGATATTTGTTAGTTTTATGTGCTTGGCGTGAGAAGACTGTAATATTTATTTGTTATCTTTATTTTTGAGCAAGAAGAATATTAATATTTTGCCTTGCAGATTTTTTTGGACAGATTATTAGGGTTTTACCATGTAAATTTGTGTTTTAATTTGAATGTTGTTATGTTCTCTTGTTTTACTTTTCATTTTTTCTTCACATTCATCCCAGATAGCAATTTATAATTTTGGCTCATGTTTCTAACAAGTGGCGTCATGATTTATAAATGGAGGTTAAGTGCAAACCTTGTTTAGTTTGGTGAAATTTGTAGAGATTTACCTGTGCATGATTTAGTGGAGGCTGCACAACTTGGTTTGTCACTTCGGTGTGTGTATCAATTCAAACGTTTGATTTAGAGGAAGTTTTCTGACTTGGTGGAGGTATATTTGAACAAAAAATCAAAATGGTGGGGGGTTTGTGTGTAGTTTTGAGAGTAGTGCAATGGTTCTCTAAACCAGAAATAAATTGATTGTGTTAAGAGTTTGGTGTTTATTCCAATGGTGAAAATCTCAAATGTAGAGTTTGAGGTAAAGAAGTTCAATGAAAAGAATAGCTTTAAGTTGTGGATGCATGATTTGTTGGCATAACAATGATTGCAAAGGGCCTTGGGAGGCAAGAAAAAAAAAACTTGCATATATGATTGATGATGACTAGGAAGATCAACATGTAAGAGCTATCAACATCATTTTGTCATGTTTTATTTTTGTTTGTTAAAACAAAAACGATTGAATTTTATTGAAAGATATGGTTGGGCCTGAGCTAAACAACCTTTATTATAGTTAATTGTAAAATTTTTGGCGTTTTAGAATCCACAAAATCTGGGTTTTGTATTGGAATTTCGCTGTTGCATTTGATTCTTTTTGGGATATTTGAGAGTTCCTTGCTTTGTGCTTAGAGTCTAAAAAACTTGGCTTTTCCTTACTGCTTTTCTTTGGTGGATTAAGACATACTTGACTTACCCAGAATCGCTTCTAGCAACTTGAAAATTGTAACCTCAGACATTGCTATTCAATGGCAATCCAATTGCTTGGTTCGATTTGATGAGTCAAGACTTGTAAGGTTGCGATGATTGACTTTCCAGTAGCGCTTGTCTACCTGTGGTGAACACATTGGCTGTGGCATGCCAGTTTCAATGTTTGATTTGAATTGTTGGAGCAACATTGAGTTTAAACTTGCAAGTCTGTGGTGATTGCCTTTCCAACAACGTTTGTCTACCAGTGTCAGAGTCGTGGGTCAGCATCAGTTTTCTACATTCAGATGCGATGTAGGTGAGTGCTGTGTTCACCAAGGTTTTCTGACTTGGTGGAGGTATATTTGAACAAAAAATCAAAATGGTGGGGGGTTTGTGTGTAGTTTTGAGAGTAGTGCAATGGTTCTCTAAACCAGAAATAAATTGATTGTGTTAAGAGTTTGGTGTTTATTCCAATGGTGAAAATCTCAAATGTAGAGTTTGAGGTAAAGAAGTTCAATGAAAAGAATAGCTTTAAGTTATGGATGCATGATTTGTTGGCATAACAATGATTGCAAAGGGCCTTGGGAGGCAAGAAAAAAAAAACTTGCATATATGATTGATGATGACTAGGAAGATCAACATGTAAGAGCTATCAACATCATTTTGTCATGTTTTATTTTTGTTTGTTAAAACAAAAACGATTGAATTTTATTGAAAGATATGGTTGGGCCTGAGCTAAACAACCTTTATTATAGTTAATTGTAAAATTTTTGGCGTTTTAGAATCCACAAAATCTGGGTTTTGTATTGGAATTTCGCTGTTGCATTTGATTCTTTTTGGGATATTTGAGAGTTCCTTGCTTTGTGCTTAGAGTCTAAAAAACTTGGCTTTTCCTTACCGCTTTTCTTTGGTGGATTAAGACAGACTTGACTTACCCAGAATCGCTTCCAGCAACTTGAAAATTGTAACCTCAGACATTGCTATTCAATGGCAATCCAATTGCTTGGTTCGATTTGATGAGTCAAGACCTGTAAGGTTGCGATGATTGACTTTCCAGTAGCGCTTGTCTACCTGTGGTGAACACATTGGCTGTGGCATGCCAGTTTCAATGTTTGATTTGAATTGTTGGAGCAACGTTGAGTTTAAACTTGCAAGTCTGTGGTGATTGACTTTCCAACAACGTTTGTCTACTAGTGTCAGAGTCGTGGGTCAGCATCAGTTTTCTACATTCAGATGCGATGTAGGTGAGTGCTGTGTTCACCAAGGTTTGCACTTTCATGGAGACAGATTTGTTGCCTAGGGAGTGCGAAACATAGACATTGCCTTGGCTGCCGTGTCCATGCTCATCTATCCTTCTCTATTACGGAATTGGGTGCCTTTCAGTTTCTTCATCGTTTTTTGGCATACAACCTTGTGCTAATAGACATCCTTTATTTTCCATAATGTCAGCATCCTTGTTGAGAGTTCGGAGAATATGGTAGAATGAACATGAAGTGAAGTTTTGTAGCATCTTTTTTATTCTTTCAAGGGTCTTGTTAAGCGTAGAGATATTGAGTTGGTCCACAACGTTGAGGATTTAAATCAGGATTTAGGAATCTCTGAAGGCTTGAAGGTTTTCCCCTTTGTTCCTCTAAGCAAGCTGACACACTTTGAACAGTCCGAGAATCTCGGCTTGGTTGTTAGTGCTCTATCATAGGTTCCAACTGAAGTTATCATTTTTATGCCCGTTTGAGGAGTAGATTGTTCCTCCTGCACCTGATATCCCCCGGTTTCCTTTGGAGGCTCTGCCGAAGAATATCGTGACTTTGCCCTGATTTTTCCAACACTTATGAAAGTCCGCCTCAGAGATCCGAAGCTGCCACTCTGGATTGTGGCAAGGCATGGAAAGGTTCTTTTTGTTGCTGGCCCATCTTTGAGATTCACCTAGCCAGCTAAGCTCTTCAGGGAGTAGAACTTTGGCCTTGGCTATGATTGTATTGATGGATTGTAATCTATTTTTAAAGATGGCTTCATTCCTTGCTAACCAGATTCCCCAACAGATGTATTTTGGAATTGCATTCCAGATTTGGGCCCATGTTGATTTGCTCTTCAGAGCGTGTGGATAATGCTCTTTCCATGAAGCGAAGAGACTAACTATTGAAAGTTGCTATGACATTTGTGCGTTGAGCCCCAACATTGCTTGCAACTAGGCTTCTTGAGAGAAGGGGCAATCAATGAATAAGTGTTCAATAATTTCCTGAGCCATGCAACAAAGAGGGCATCTATGGGGACCAATAATTCCCCGTTTCTCTAAATTATCTCCAGTGTGGACCCTTTTGTGCATGAGAATCCAGCAAAAGAAATTGATTTTTGGGAGGCCAAATGAGTCCCAAATAAGTTGCTAAAGCTTTGTAGAGTGGATTTGTTGCGGTTGATCTTGAAGCGCTGCAAAGCCCTGCCGTGCTGAGTAAGCTCCGGTCTTTCCCCAACCCCACTTGTCCCTCGAATGGAGATGCACAGGAGCCAGACCAGAGAGCTTAGCTAGAAAGAGATGGAGTTGGGGGAGCATCTAGTCAGGGGGGCGATGGAGAGCCTAATTACTCCAATTCCCAGCGGAATCCCAAGTGCATATGTCAGCAAGTTTGTGAATACCTTTTTGGATGAGCCAATTATGCAAATCTGCAACTTTTGGAGCAAGATTTAGGGGTTGGAGGCCCATGATCTTGTCTTCCCATAGTTCAATTCTTTTCCCATTTTTTGGATTCTGTAGAGCTAGTCTTTAAAGAACTCCCAACCTTGGCTGCACAACTTCCACAAAGTAGTTCTTTTGTGGGAAGCTCCTTCTTTCATATTCTTTATTGAGACTCTGTGCATATATTTTTTAATTAGAACTTGACTTACATGATGTCTTTGATTTGAGAAGATTTTCCAGAGAATCTTACCTCCCAAAGCCAGATTGGCGAACTTGGTATCTCTTACTCGTAGTCCACCTTCAGATATTGGCCTTTTCACTATGTCCTAGCTTACAAGATGAATTTTTTTTTTTTTGGTTCCCCTTTCCTCATTGCCATAAGAAATTTTGAATTAGCTTAGCTAGCTGTTTGGTGATCATTTTTGGAGCTAAAAGGAATGAAGCCTGGTAGATGGGAAGGGATGAGAGAACTGACTTAACAAGAGTGAGCTTCCCCGTTGTGGTAAGCCACTGCCCAAACCATGCCGTCATTTTTGCCTTGATTTTATTGATAATTTCCATCCAATAAGGGGCCTAGCTGATTCCCAATGTTAAAGGTAGGCTTAGATACTTAAATTTTTCCCAAGAGACATAGCTGGTGAAGCCCAGGGTTTGGGCAATCTTGAGAATAGTTTGCTGGTCTACTGCCTAGCCATACACTGCACTTTTCCTCTTATTGACCATAGCTCTGAAGACTCTACAGAAGCTTTGGATTACTCCATTGAAGACCCTTACTATTTTAATGGAGGCTCCTCCAATAAGGATAGAGTCATCGGCGAACAAGGGATGATTGATTGGGTTTGTTCTGTTTATCGCCCTGATGCTAGGAAGAGTCCCATTGAGATTCTCTGCTGAGAGCTTTCGGCTCAGGGAGTCTGCCATTAGAATGTACATGAAGGGGGACAGAGGGTAGCCTTCCCTGATGCCCCTCGAAGCTTTGAAGTATTTTGCTGGCCTGCCATTTACTAGAGGGGCTATCCAAGGTTCTACATTACTTGCTTTAATCAATTTTATAAATTCAGAATTGAAACCAAATGTAGAAAGAACTTGGAGGAGGAAAGAGTGCCTTACTCGGTCAAAGGCATTCGCCATGTCCAGCTTGATGAGCATACCTTGCTCTTTGCGTCGCTGGCTAGAATGGATGATTTCCTACACCAGTATCACATCCAGGATATGCTTGCCTTTGACAAACCCTCTTTGGTTGGGTAATATGAGTTTTTCCAGTGGTGGCTTTATTCTAATTGTAAGTAACTTGGTGAGAATTTTGTAGGACACATTACATAACGAGATTGGCCTAAAGTGGTCGATTTCCACTGGGTTGGCTTCTTTGGGAATTAGTGCTAGGAAAAGAGTTTGTGCTTCCTCCCACTGGCTTTTTGGAGGAAGCCTTTGATCATTCGGTACAAATCAGCCTTGATGATGTCCCAGCAGATTCTATAAAAGTGTATGGAGAACCCATCGGGTCCTTTAGCTTTGTCTGGTTCCATCTTCCATATGACATTCTTGACTTCGTCTTCAGTGAAGGGCTTCAGGGGTGTTGAGTTATCCTCTTCGTTAACCAGTCTTGGTACATACTTGAGGAAGTCTTGAGCTTCTGCGTCATCCTCCGCACCTTCTTCTTTGTACCACTGCTGAAAATGAGAGGTTGCAGCCTCTTTTATCAGAGTTGTGCCTTTGAGAACAACCCCATCTGACAAGGTGATTTCGGCAATGTGATTTCTAGAAAGACGGGTTCGAATTTGCTTGTGGAAGAACGCTGAATTGTTGTCTCCAGACGCAAGCCAGAGATTGCGTGACTTGAGCCTCAAGGATTCTTCCTCCTCTCTGAATGACCGAAGTGCGCTGATTTGGAGTTCTTGCTCGCTTTGTATTTCTGAGCAAGTAATGTCTTGCATCTCTAGGCCCATTTGCAGATCCAGTAGCTGCTTTGTGTTCTGTTTTCTATGACTAGTGGGGGAGTCTGTGGGCTTTTTAATCCAATGTTTCAAGGCTATTTTGGTGGCTTTTATCTTTTGCTCCCAGACATAGCTGGGCGATCCGTGAGCATGGATGGACCAGGCCCCTTCTTGACTGTGTCCATAAACCCTTCTCTGTTTGCCCAAAGAGGGCTGAACTGGAAGGGGATTGGCCCCAATTTTCTTCTTCTTCCAGCAGAAGGAGGATGGGTTTATGATCTGAAGTCCACTTTGGCATAATTTTTGTGGAAATGATCTTCTTGGAGAGGAATTTGCTCTAAAGTAGGAATATGTCGAACCGGGCTGAGATATGCTCCGCCCCTACTCTGTTATTTGTCCATGTGTAAAGCCCTTTTTTTGGCTTGAAATCCAATAAATCCCATTGTTGAATCAGGTCTTCCACTAAGGGGAGGAGGTGGTCCTTGCTGCCAGTTCCTCCTCCTTTTTCCTTTGGGTTGAGGATTAAATTGAAGTCTCCCGCAATAATTATATTCTTGAGGGAGTAGGCTTCAAGGAAATCGGTCAGGGTTTGCTAGCATTCTTTCTTTTCTGCATAGAGGACAAGGACATAAAGATTAAATAGAGAAAAGTTAATCTTACTTGGAAGATGTCGGAGTTTGGTATAAATCCAGTGTCGCGTCTGAAAGGAGCTCTCAAGCTAAAACTTGTCCTCCTAAAGAGTGGCTAGCCCTCCGTATGTACCTCTAGCACTTACAACTTTTCTAGCTTTTGTTTCCACTTTACTTCGCTGAGTTCTAGAAGGGCTTCACCTTCTATTTTAGTCTCTTGGAGCATGAGGATCTTTGGGAATTCTGATTTCAATAGGTTCTTGACTGCTTCAGCTTTTGAGGGGTTCCCTAGTGCTCTGCAATTCCAAGAGACTAATCGCATTATTTATTGGCAGAGGGTGGGGCAGTACCTCCCTTGGGAGGCCTGGTTTTAGTATTTCTGTCGATAGACATCTCAATCGTGGGATCGCGGCCTTGCATTTTTTGTCTCTCTGCCTCTTCTTCTCTGGCCTCTCTGTTGTCTCATCTTCCGAGGGTTCCGAAATCTATGGGGTCTTCTTCCTTGTCATATCTGCATAGGTTGGGGAACAAGTGACACCTTTTGGAGTTCAGATTTGGAGAGGGCTTGTTTCCTCTTGCCTTTTGTTTTCTTCCATGATGATGGCTTTTTGTTGAGCCTCTTTATCTGTTGGATCTTGGAGATTTTCTGGTGTGTTGAGTATTTCAAAGGGATTGTTGGTATGTCTGCTCTTGGTGGGACTGAGCTTCCCTCTGCTTGGGCTTCGGGAGAAGCACCCCTCCCTGTGAATAAGGCTTTCCCTTTGTTTTTATTTCTCTGCTTAGCTGTTCTTGGTTTCTGAACCGGAGTCCATTGATCTCTTTTCGCTTTATTGACTCCATGCTTTGATTTATTTTTACAATGCTGGGCAAAGTGCCCATAGCCATGGCAATGCCAACATTTAAATGGGAGTTGCTCGTAATCTAACACTTGTATGTGAGTCTAGTTAGCCACCGTGAGTTTAATAGCTTCAGGGAGACCTTCCTCCAGGGGTAATTCTACACAAATTCTCGCACAGGAGTACTAGGCCCTTCTTTTTGCTCGATCGATGTATTTGCCAAGTTTATTCCCTATGGTTTATAAGGATTTGGGGTTCTAGCAATGTAGAGGTAAATGGGGCAAGCGCACCCAAACAGAGACAACCAAGGGCACATCTTGTCTCGGATTGAAGTCTGAATTCCATTCCATTGGTTCATATACAAACCCTGAGGCCCCATAAAATATGAGCCGTTTTTGAATATGAGGTTCCTATCTTTTGTTGCTTCAAATACGAATACAAAGAAGCCTTTGTTGACAAAGTGACTTTTGATACCTTCCTTGACTAGAGATCACTAGTTCCTTTACACCCAGGCATCCACAGCTTTAGGCGAGGGCCATAGCCCAATGAAATATCAAATAAGCCCTCTTTCTGCTAGGTTCAATGCCGCTTTGCAGGGTTCTTCAGTCGGCAGAGCAACTGTGGGGATGGAATCCATTCTTTCGACAAACTTTTGCTGGTTTTCGGTTGCTGGCCGTTTACTGCACGCTGCAACCAGATCTCGGAACACAACTAGCTCAGGTGGAAGGGATGGATCCAATTTGCGGGGAGCTGCGCAGTCTCACGGTGTCGCTGTGGCTCCTCACGGGCGCCCAGGGCTCCAGATTGCTCCTACCGTCCGCGGATGCCAGTCTCCCGCTGTCTGTGGCTCCTTGCGCGTAGAGCACAACACATTCCTATATGATTTATCATTTTGTCATGTTTGGTAGATGATGTTCTTTTCAATATATTGTTGGAGAGGAAGCAACAACAGATGCTTGGAGTGGAATAGAGAGCCTTTACATGATAATATTCTTGACAAATCAAAGTTATTTGAAGATGCAACAATATACTCTATAAATGATAAAGGCATCAAAATTGTTGATTATTTGAATATTTTAGTACTCCTATATTTGGATCAACTAATATGGACGTAAAAATCGAAAATGAAGATAAGGTAGTTATGTTATTGTGTTCATTACTTTGAATATTGGGATTACTTAATCACTTGTATTATTTTTAACACAACAAACAATCTTGATTGTGATTATGTTGTGGGAGCCTTGTGCTTGAGGATGTTTGGAGGGTTCAATATAAAAACCTTTACACTATAAGCAATGGTGGCTAGAGGTTGAACTAGGGAAAAATGGGAGAATTTGAGAGGACACTCTTTATTGTGATTATGTTGTGGGAGCCTTGTGCTTGAGGATGTTTGAAAGGTTCAATATAGAAACCTTTACACTAGAAGCAATGGTGGCTAGGGGTTGATCGAGGGAAAATGGGAGAATTCGAGAGGTGCATCAAGTTCGAAGTCAAAATGTTGGTATTGCAATAAATCAAGACATCTCAAGAAATATTTGTGGAAGAGGCCAGAAGGAAACAAATTCAATTGAGACAAGTTCAAGTATGGTTGATAAAGTTTTAACTATTTGTAATATTTTAAAATTTCGTTAGGAATGATTATTAGATTCTAGTGCTTCACACCACGTGTTCATGTACGTTTTGGTTTTCTTCTTACCAAGTTGTTGATGATGGTATTGTTCTTATAGGAAACAATGTTGCTTGTAAGACTACTAGGGTTGGGAGCATTGAATTTAAAATGTCTGATGGTATTGTAAAGACATTGACAAAGGTGAGATGTATTTCAATTCAAAAATAATTTAATTTCCTTAGGAATTTTGGATTTTGGTGGTTATAAATTTAGAGGTTAAAGTAGAGCATTAAAAGTGTCTAATGGGTATTTTGGTGGTAATGAATGCTACAAAGATGAGTACCTTTACAAGTTGGAAGGGGGTACTCAAATAAATGAAGCAAAAATGGTATATGAGGATGCAAATGAATAACCCATTTATGACAATAGTGATTTAGTCATATGAGTGAGAGAGGAATAAAGGTTTTTGACAAATTTAAGCTACAAATTTAAAATCTTTGAATTTGAATTTGATTTTTTTGCAAACATTGTGTTTTTTTGGAAGTAATTGTCAAGCCAGTTCCTATGTTTTTTGTTGGAGGATCATCATATTTTGCGACAATAATAGATGATTAATATAGAAATGGGTGGGTTTATATTCTTAAAAAAAAAGATGATGTGTTTATAGTATCCAAGCAATTTAGAGTTTGGTTGAAAAGATAATTGGTAGGTTTAAGAACATAAAATATAGACATATTTACATATTTGGAATTTGCAAAATAATGCAGGATTGTTGGGATTGAAACATATACAACCATTGTATACACTTAGCAAAAAATAACATGATAGAATACATGGACATGACTCTTCTAGAAAGAGCAAGGAGCATGCTTAGTAATGTCAATGTGCAACATGGTTGTGGGTAGAAGTGATAACTAAACATTGTCATCTTGTAGAATTTGGTCACCATTAGTTGCAATATACTACAAAATTCTTTGGGAGGCATGGACAAGTCATTTTTGTGATTACTCGAATATAAATTTTTCTGGTTGTGAAGTTTATGCTCTTATTTCTAAAAATAAATGTTCTTAGACCTTAAATTAAAGAAGTATATCTTTGTTCGATATAATGATGTAGTTAAGAAATATCAATTGTGGGATCCTATTACGCACAAAATCATTGTTAGTAGATTTGTAGTATTTGATGAATCTCCCTCTCATAAAACATTGTAAAAGTTGAAATGAAACAAACAAGTACCTTTGAGTTGGAGACCAACAATCTACATAAATGAGGAAGTAGGAAGAAACATCTGAAGAAGAAGAAGGGGTGGGGGAAGAAAGTATATAGGAAAATGTGGAAATACCACAACAAACACTGAGGGTATCTACATGGGATGGGAAACCTTTATGGGTATGAAAATTATATTTCATCTATTTCTTTAATTTCTAGTGATAATGAACCTTCTTGTTGTCAAGAAGTGATGGATGATACTGAAAGCGCTGGTGAAAATAGCAATTGGATGGTAGAAGTCTAAAAGGATAGTAAAGTTGTTGGGTGCAATTGGGTCTACAAGTTGAAGGGGGGCGTTGATGATAAAGTTGAAAGGTAAAAAGAAAAACTACTCAACAAAAGGATTATCTCAAACAAAAGGTATTGATTTTCATGAAAATTTTCACCAATCATTACGTTGGTTTATATTTGTGTAGTATTAACACTATTTGCCATATTTGATTTTGAATTAGAGCAAAAAAATGTTAAAACAACATTTTTACATAGAGATTTGGATGAAGAAACATATTGTTGGGCGCAACACATCTTGGTCTAAAGTTTTGGTTAAAGACTCCACATTTTGAGGAGTGGAGCGCACAACGCTGGCGAAGTTCTATTCATCACACAATCTTTAGGGGCTTTGGGGTGGGTCAAAGTCTCTTCTTTTATAACGGGTATAAGGTATCAGTCCATTGTTTTGTCGGATCCATGGTATGTGGACCATGGTTTTGTAATAAGGAAACCTATATAAGTGTAATACTTTGTCGATAAAACATGATAGATGGAATTCATATTGATCATATTTTCTGTCCTGGGTCTGTGTTTCGGGGAAGGATCAACAACTAAGTGCACATAGGCGTTGAAGAGTCTGCAACTGAGTACGTAGACCACCTGCAGCCGGGTTAGAGAAGTCTATGTATTGAAGATATTTATTAATAAAGAAGAATTTTGGCAAAATATTGAGTATTTTTATGTGTTCATTATTTGTTGTTATATATATTGTCATGCATGCTTTTACTGAATTTTGAGAAAGAATACATGTTATACTATTTTCTGTTATGTTTATGCGTTAAGTACCAATCTATGAAGTTAATCATCAAAGCGAAGTTATTCATGTATGCAAAGTTGTAGATAGATATAAGACATAAGTGAACATACGGGCACCACAACGCGGATATCCCTCTGGCTGCAGAACTTGGTTCTGCAACCTCCCATAACTGCTTCGGGTGAGACTGCGATCTGCTTGTAGGTCATTGCTGAAAGGGCCAGTAGTTGAGGCTTTTGTTGGTGTACAGTACACTCTGAACTTGGGTCAAGCCCCCTTAAACCAACAAATGGTTCTATTCCTTGAACTGGGATTTGCTTGAGGGATATGTTTTGGCGCTCGTCGAAGAAATAAATTTAGGAGTGGGTTGAACAAAAAGAAAGAGAATTTGTAGAAAAAGAGAACATAAACCCTCGATTATTAGCTGAAGATTGGTTGCAGAAGTATATTTTCGAAGAGCAATACGAAATATTCTTTGGTTCGTTCGACATTGAATTGTACAAGTGGGTATCTAAGTTGATTAAGCATAAGAATTGTTTCAAGAACGACAAACCTAAGGAGTGGAATCCTGAATTGATACAATGACTCAAGAATGTCAATATTAGTATTTCAAGAGCTGTTAATTTTTGGATCGATAACAGTTGGGAGGATTTATCAATGAGTTCACGATAGATGTGATTGTGTCCTATAGCGAAGTTGAACGGAGATTTTTCAAAGGAACATGAGTTAAACTCTTAAGATATTTTAATCTCTGGATTAATATGTTATTGTGTGAAAATGAGATTTTACGAATGCATTCAGATTAATGTTCGGACGAAGAGGAAATAAGACCGAACCAGGGTGTACGCGAAGTGGAAAATGATATAGAACAGATCAGAAGAACTTTATTGAGACTGAAAATAGCCCCTTATTAGGATGACCTGAGAGTGAAGAAGAAAGAAGTAAACCTACAACCTCATGACATTTTCCCTCCCATCCTGAAGGTGCGACGAAGTTAGGTTTTGAGAAAAATTAGGGCACCCTTCGGATTCCCCATCCATCCACCCCACTTACACCCCACCCCCTTCTCTAATTCCCCTACACCTCCATCCCCTCCCCCTCCACCTAGCCCCGCAAGAAGGAAAATGGCCAATGACATTAAGCTGCCTATCTTTAAAGGACTTGGATCAAAGGATCCTGATCAGTTCTGGTTTGTAGTTGATATAGTATGGACAACAAGACAGATCACTAGTGATAATGTAAACAAGACACAACTTGTTACATCGCTGTGAGAAAGAGCGTTAACATGGTATATGAAATACTCTGCGACTAATCCAACTGCTTCATTTGATGAAATTAAGAAAGCATTGGTATCAGAATTCAAGAAGCCGAAATCCGAATCATAGTGCATCACAGAGCTAAAAGAAATCAAACAGAAAACAACTGAATTTGTGTGGGAGTTGGATCAACAATTCAAGGTGTTAATGGGACAAGTAAATTTTATCCTACCTCCAAAACAACATAAGGAATGGTTCATAGCCGCTACTGCCACATATTAGGTTACCGTTGACACAACAAAAGATCGCGACTCAAGCTGAAGCATTAGAGATTGTGATGGAGTTGGAAGTTTCACTGATTGGAGATACTCATGCAGGAGTACAACATATTCAGAATCAGCCAGCCAATTGGACCTTAGAATTGCAAGATCTCAAGAAAGGTAAAGAAACTCGATCATGAGTATGGTGTACAAAATGCAAAGCAGAGGGTCATTATAAAGATCAATGCCCTGTGTTCAAAGATTATTTGGCAAGTGGAGCACCTAATCCAGTAAAACTAGGTTTGTGGTGCAAGGTTTGTAGAACAAAAGGCCAACGTCGCTATGAAGGTTGCTACCTATTACATAAGTACGTGTAGGCTCCAAAGCAACTATTTTGCAACTTTTGTAGATTAGTAGGTCATGATGAGAAAAAATGTCGAACTTATGACTTAATGATGTAGCGCACTGCTGATAATTATAAACTGCAAGATGAAGGACATACACACGAGGAGCCAAGCCAACACGCTAGTTGAGGAGCATTTCAAGGACGAGGACGAGGATGAGGAGCCGGTTGAGGACGTTGTCAAATTATTTGTTGTAGCTGTGGACAGGCAGGACACTTCGCAAGAGAGTGTCAGAACCCTATGACAACCTATAGCTACTGTAAGTCTTTTGATCATGTGATAGAAGAATGCTCTGTCCTTATTGCGAAGATGCAAGAGAAAATGAACTAGCAGTCTGCAACAAATATTCAAATGAAGACCGCTAAGCCAAGGGAGGATGAACCACACATAATTATTGTAACGAGAAGTGGAGTTGCGACTAGAGATGATAAAGTAGAAGGGAAAAAGGGAGCTATAGCTACATGGATGAGGAAAACTACTGAAAAGGCTAATGCCTTTGATATTCAGAAGGAAAGACAAGTGTTCATGGAGGCGAGGCAAAGCTTTATGGATGATGGGGCCTCGACCTCTACTATGCAGCCAACTCAGAAGATAATTGCGAGATAGTACTGGTTGCAACACAAGATGTGGATCCAGATATCTTCAAGTCTTTTCTGCAGACTTGCATGAAGTTGTTAAGAAATTAGAAGCTCGTAGAGAGATTACATAAATTGATAGACTTTGTGCTTCTAAAGAGGCACTGCAGAGAGATGTGTGCAATGAATAATCTACATAGACACAAGAAGCGGACTAGAAAGGAAATGAGGCTTACTGCACAAATTGGAGAATATGACATGGACCAGGTTATCTTGGATGTTGGATATGATGCCAATGTCTTGTTGAAGGAAACTTGGGAATTGATGGGTAAGACGAAGCTACAATGGTCAACTATCCAACTAAAGATGACGAATCAAAAGAAGATTGTCCCTCTAGGAATATTGTCAGGGATCACAATAAACATTGATAGAGTGCGCACTACCACTGACTTTGAAGTGATGGAGATTGTGGATGACAGTAATCCCTACCCTGCATTGCTTGGATTGGATTGAGCATTTGCTAACATGGCTATAATTAACTTAAAGAAAAGGAAAATGATATTTGAGAATAATAATATGAGATTTATTGTTCCCTTAGATCCATGAGAGGAGTGAGGTATGCTAAACCTATCAAAGAAGAGTACAACGCGGATGACATCGACAACATTGATCAAATAAAAACAAAAGAAGAACAATGGATTAACCCTACTGCAGCTGAAAAACTGACTTGGGAGAAAGATAGTTCTTGCACTTCAGATTCAGAAGAGGAATTAGAGAATTGGCAAAACAGGTTGCATGAAGTGTCTACAAGGTGATGTGCAAGGATCACTAAAGTAGTGCATTGTATGATAACTTAGGTATGTGATTTGCCTTTGTATGATGGTTTGGGTAATATAAATACCTTCTTTAGAGATTATGAAAGATAGGTACCCGAATGTTAGAGATTGTTAGCTCTGGATCAAGCACTGACGGCTACTCCTGCTAGATGGTGGGGTACTCATAAGAAGAATATAGGACACTGACAACAATGTAGAAGATTGACATGGGTAAGGTTTGCTCAAGTAGAAACAGAGCTCGTAGATAAGTATGATGGCTAGAATGATCCTAGAGACCACATACAAGTCTGTATGGGAGTTTGGGAATAAATTCCGCGAGAAGAATGGGTGCATGGCTTCATCCATACCCTAGAGGTAATTCCTCAGAATTGGTATATGGAAACAAAGCTTCGACATGGTACTGCCAACTGGGCATAAATGGTTGATGGATTTATAATGACATTCAGATTTTAAGATGACTCTCCACATATAGATGTAGCTCTGAATATAATTAAGAAGAATATTTTTGAGAACAAAGTTCCATTTATCTGGCAACCTGATTGGGTTGCACAGATACATAATGTAATGGAATGCTATAATCTCATTGCGGAAGATTATGGATATCCTCTAGCAATATTGACATAGAAGGTCATCGTGAAGTAAATGGACTTGAGATAGAGATGCCTGATATAATGAAGCCATTGAAGACAAAGAAGGTGAATATAGGGTCAGACGCTGAACCGAAGTATGCAACAATAGGAGATTACTGAGATGAAGATAGTCAATAAGATAACAATCTCTTGCATGAATATAAGGAGTTGTTCCCCACTAAGTTTTCAGATATGAAGGGCATAGTAGGGGATTTGGGAGTTATGAGGATTCCTCTAAACCTTGATGCGAAGCCTGTCAAACAGATACCTTAGAGACTAAATCCAAAATACATGGAGAAGGTGAAAGAATATTTAGACAAAATGTTATCAACTGATTTCTCGTTGATTGCTGGACACTTGTACAAAATGAGGCCGCATGAAGTACCGCGCAAATATGTCCCTAAAAATGAATGACATAGTATTCTGATAGACACTGATGGGGGAGGTGCAGGTGGGCACTATGTAGGAAAAGCCAGTGTGCATAAAATCTTGAGAGCTGGGCTATGGTGGCCCACATTACATAAGAATGCAAAAGAATTCTTTCAAGCATGTGATGTATGTCAAAGAACAAGAAGGCCATATAGAAGAGGCGAGATGCCTCTAGTACCACAGGTAACTTTGCAGGCTTTTGACAAATGGGCTATTGACTTTGTTGGAACTATTAGTCCGTTAGGAAAGAAGACTGGTGTGAGGTATATCATCACTGCCACTGATTATTTGACAATATGGACCGAGGCACAACCAGTGAAGGATTGCAACATAGAAATTGCTGCGAATTTCATCTTTGAATATATACTGTCTAGATTTGGCTATTTGAAAATTCTAATGAGTGACCAAGGGACAAATTTCTTGAACAAGACTATTGAAGCACTAACTGAAGAGTTTTAGGTTTACCACCAGAAGGGCACTCCTTATCATCCTCAAGCAAATGTAATAGTGGAATCTTTTAATAAAATTACGGAGAATGCATTGACCAAGGTATGCAATGTGAACAAAGATGATTGGGATTTAAGGATTCTAGCGGTGTTGTGGGCATATAGAAAAACTTGAAAGAAATTGACAGGGCATACACCATTTAGGCTGGTATATGGACAAGAGGCAGTTATGCCTATGGAATACATTGTGCCAAGTTTGAGAATTGCAAATGTCACAAATATGGAAGATCCTGACATTATGAAGGAAATAATGTCGCATATACTAGTTCTAGAAGAAAACAATTCATAGAAGGGTTCCATTCGCAAATACAGAAAGCAAGGGAGAAAACCTGGCATGACAGGCATATCAAGAAGAAGACATTCTAGGAAGGAGATATTGTATTATTATATGACAACAAATTCGTGAAGTTCCAAGGAAAATTTAAAAGACACTAGTTATGACCACATATCATCAAGCACATCTCTGATGGTGGTGCAATTCAACTTGCGAAGTTGAATGGCCAGTTGATTCTGAGATGAGTGAATAGTAGCAAATTGAAGATATACATGAACGACTCTGTCCTTGGGGCTTTACACTAAAAAATGAAGGGAAGGAAGTCTTAGTGCCACCTGCAGTTGAAAGTGGGCATGGGACTATAAACTACTCTGCAGAAAGAGACTTTTCCGAAGGAAGATTACTACGCGATACTCAGGGTTATGACAAAGTCCGAAGGAAATGCGACAAAGAAAAGGTGACTGCGTTACGAGGGAAGATTCGTCGAAGTTGGATGGAAATATGACCGTTGGAAGGAAAAAGCTATTGTTAAAAGGAGATTGCCATTAAAAGGCGTTGGAGAAAGGAATTTATGAAACACAGATGGCTGTATCTAGCCCCATACCTGCATTAAATGAGAAAATCTTAGCCAATCATGGGGTTGAGAATTAAAATTTGTTATAAAAATCATATCCCGTGCCACATTTTACACTTTGTGCTTGGAGAATTCAAAATTTGCATCTAAGTGAGAAAGAGCTACTATATGTCTAAGAAGAGCTTTGAAGAACTTATTAGAATATTTGCAGAAAGAGGATTAGCAGGTATTATGGAGGCACAAGCAGCGAACGTACCCATGTCCCCAAGGCACGTGAGGTCGCCGAGAAAGCAGGTACCCACAGAACCACAACCACAAAAGAAGCAAGAGAAGAGACCAACTGAGGTCTCTAGGGAGGAACTAAGAAGTCCCTCGAGGAAGAAAACATAGAAGGAAGTGCGCACAAAGAACAAAGAAGATAAGTGGAAGAAGCCTGTGCAGAAAGAAAAGACGCTGATGAAACAAAAGGTGCCTCAATAGATCAATGATAGTAAAGAGGAGGTTGAATTTCATCGGATGGAGACATGGGATGAAGAGATTCCTGCGTACTCTCACCTTACATGCCACCACGAAAACCGAGCGCCAAGCCAGTTAAGGATCCAAATGATGGAAATTTTGGCACATGCACTCCATTGCTACCGGAGGAAGTGCCGTTTGATGGCGAAGTGTTGGGGAAGATCGCATAGTTGAAGATGGAAGACTGTGACTTTAACAATTAGAGCAGGTTCAGTACCCACAATTTGAACCAAGTATATATCTGAGGCAGGTTCAGTACCCAGAAAGTGGAGTCACGAGGCTGAAGCTTCACAAGTGGGTTGCAAGATTGCAGAGAGTGGGCCTCTTGAACGTGCTGAATGTGCCACAGTTCGGTAGAATCACATCTAGTACAACCTTTGTGTGACAACTCCTCACACTGGTACATGATGGATGCCTCTAGCTAGGGACGAGGATCCCGATTGGTGAGATGTTAATAAGAAGAATCACAATGTTTCCTCATCAGGGAAAATACTCCGCAGAAGAATTTGTGGGCAAAAATAAGGACAAGGAGATGACACAAATGATGAAGGACAAATTCAGACTAGTGAAGAAGTCGCGGGGATATGATATCAATTCCATCGATGACCAAGGAGTGCATTTCATAACACACATCTTGGCCGGTAAGATAATGAAGAAGTACATCTTGATAGATTTGGACCTCACTGCAGGAGGATCCAAACATCCAGAAGATCGAGGAAGAAGTACAAGTGAAGCAGAAGTAGCGTGAGGAGATCTTGGCAGTTGTGAAGAACCTACCAGTCTTGCAGAGGATCTCCAATATTACCGAAGGAAAGAACCTCCAAAAGCAGATAGATGATCTTCGGAGGAAGGAGAAAATTTTTCAAGAGAGAACTCAGTCGTGGCAAGATGATGCCTTGCAACTTTCTTAGGCAGTCGACGAAAAGCTCAAAGAATTGAGGGCCTGTTGTACGCAACCCAACTTGGTCCAAAGTTTTGGTCAAAGAATCCAAATTTTGAGGAGTAGAGCTAGAAAAGTTCTATTCATCACGCAGTGTCTAGGGTCTTTGGGGTGGGTCAAAGTCCCTTATTTTGTAACGGGTATCAAGTATTAGTCCATTGTTTTGTCAGATCCATGGTATGTGGACCATGGCCTTGTAGTAAGGAAACCTATATAAATAAGTGTATTACTTTGTCGATAAAAAATGATAGATAGAATTCACATTGATCATATTTTCTGTCCTGTGTTTTGGGGAAGGTTCCACACTTGAGTGCCCGGAGGCCTTGAAGAGTCTGCAGCTAAGTGCGCAGATCCCCTGCAGTTGGGTGCACATGTATTGAAGATATTTATTAATAAAGAAAAAGTTTGGTGAAGTATTGAGTATCTTTATGTGTTCATTATTTGTTGTTATATATATTGTCATGCAAGCATTTTACTGAATTTTGCAAAAGAATACATGTTATATTTTTCTATGTTATGTTTATGCATTAAGTACAAATTTGTGAAGTTAATCTTCATCACGAAGTTATTCATGTATGCGAAGTTGTAGATAGATATAAGACATAAGTGAAAACATGGGCGCCACATCGCACATATTCCTCTGGTTGCAAAAACCTGTTTCTGCAACCTCCCATAACTGCTTCAGGTGAGACTGCGATCTGCGTGTAGGTCATTGCCGAAAGGGCTAGTAGTTGAGGGTTTTGTTGTGCACAGTACACTCTGAACCTGGTTCATGCCCCCTTAAACCAACACATATATGGAAAAGCTAGGAGACATTGTTTAGCATCACAAAGGAAAATTTGTTTGCAAACTCAAGCAGTCATTGTATGGTTCGGGTTAGTCTCCCAAACAATGGTACAAGAAGTTTGGTTCCTTCATGGTGAGTGAAAATTTTACTAGAATTCAGTATGATAATTCTGTTTAATTCAAAAGTTTAAATGATATGTCATTATCTTGGTGTTATAGGTTGATGTGTTTATATAAAGCAAAAGCATGGTTGAGATCTGCAAGTTAAAGGATTAGTTGGCTAGTATTTTTGATATGAAGGATCTAGGAGTAATAGAACAAATCTTGGGCATAGTAAGAACAAAAGATAGGAAAAGTGGTAAGATTTGATTATCACAACAGAGGCATGTGAACAATATATTCATGAAATTTGGTATGAATAATGTGAAACTAGTAAAATATCCCTTCAACTTTCCATAATAAGCTTTCTTCAAGTTTATGTCCTTGTAATACAAAAGAAAATGATTATATACCTTATGTACTATGTTGATTTATGTAGCATCATATGTGCTCTAGCCTTGAGATTTTGCAGAGAGGATAAAACACATGCATTCTCCAATACCCATAAATAATTTGAGAAAATTCCACTTAGAGATGATTTAATTAAAATAATTCACTTTTTTAAATGGTTCCCTAAGTCTAAACTTAAAAAATCTAGTTCATTAAAGGGCATTAATTATTCTGGTGTGAATCTTCTAGAATAAGTCGAGGGTCAAATCCAAGTTAATCTTAGCCTTTGATTATGTTTTAATCTTGGCTGTTGAGTTCCAATGAGAGATTATAAGAAGGAGCTTGATGGGCACTTGGAGAACACAGAGTGAGAGAGATCAAGAGATCAAATTTCTCAAGAGTAACATCGTTGAGTTGCCTGAGTAAGATCGAGTGATCTTCTTGCAGTGAGGGGCAGGGATAGTAGTCCGAAGGAGAGTTTTCTGGATCCATAGAGTGCAAGTCAAAAAAGGCATAGAGAGGTTTAGAGAAGTAACTCAAAGCTTCAGAGGGAGTTTGAAATTCAGCTAGGAGAGTCGAGATCTAGTGCCAGAAGCTGGGGTGTGAGACCAGAGGGCCAGAGGGTTGAATTTCTAGATAATAAGAAATTAGAGGAGGAGGTGACACAGAGTCTAGAGGCTGTGACTCAAAGATCTGCGTAAGTTGACACAGAGGCTGCGTGGGGCTAGCCTTGCAAACCCTGATCAATGTCAGAGACGTAGAAACAATGTGAGATTTTTCGTACAAACTCTTTGCCAATTTTTCTGTGTATTAGATTGCCAGTTTGGGCATCTAATGAATTGTACTAAAAAACTACTGCATAATAATAAAACTCTCATATGCTGCACCAATTTTCCCAAGTTGGGTTTTTCCGGGGACATTGTCAAAAAACAACTGTGTAAATGTGTGTGTGTGTGTTTATTTCTCTCCTGTGCAGTATTTAGTTTATGCAATATTTATTTTGTGTAGGCTGTAGTGTATGTATTTAGATATATTCTGTAGAAAACTGAAAATAATTTGTTTAAAGGAATTTAACGAATAGGAGAAATATCATCAATCTGCTGCAGTAGGAATCGGGTCACCGATTTTTCACATGGTATCAAAGCACAAATCGTAAGCCGAAGAGAACAGAGTAGAAAGGAAGGATGAGGTTCGAATTCCTGCCTTGGCAGCAATTCAAACGCGAGAGGCAATGTAATCCTTCGGCCAAGGAGGTCGAAGTTTTGAGGAAGATCGATTTCTCTGAGTGAGTCAACAGAGAAATTCGATTTCCAAATCAAAGCTTTCCAGAGGTAGAAGGGAGCAACGTATTTTTCTTGCAGAGTAGATCTTCAGTTGGGACACAATTATTTTTCAGTAGTTGTTGGAATAATAGCATTAGAAGGAGAGGAGAGCACATACTCAGGGAATTCCTTCCTCTGAGGACTTCTAACCAAGAAGCTTGAATTTTCCTAGTAGAAAAGCAATAATTGTGTGCGATATTTTTCACTCCAGAAGGGAGTGCGAATAGCTGGGCAGCAAATGTGCAGAGGAGAATAGGAAGCAATTTAACTTTTTTAAGAGACATGGCATCAACTGGGTTGATAGATCAAGATCGGTTGGATAGAGCCTCCAACTATGTGATCTGGAAGGCTGGAATTTCCTGCCTTCTAGAAGAGCATGATCTCAAAACTTATGTTTATAGTGTGGTAGTTGTACCTGCCAATGCAGATCCGCTCAAGAAGTATAAGAAGGATATGGCGAGAGCTAATAGATTCATTCTTGATGGGGTTCAATATCATGTGGTATCCCACATAGCTAGCAAAGATACTGCTTGACAAATGTGGGAGGCATTAGCTACGCTGTACAAAGGATCTTCTGAGCAACAGAAGATGTACTTTGAGGAGAAGATGAGATGCATGAGGATGTAGAAAGGGGAGCATGTAGACCCCTTCCCTACTACACTTTAGGATGTACGCAATTAGCTGGCTTCAGTAGGATCAACACCCAAGCCTATAGAGTTTGTACGATTAGCGCTGAACAATGTTTCTAAAGATTGACAAGTTTTCGTCCATAGTATTCTGGGTAGAGAAAAACTGCCAGATTGGGAATGTGTGTGGGCTAATCTGCAGAAGGAGGAGATGAGAGGTGATTTGACGAAGGCCACCATAAGTGGGATGAAGCAAGTGAAGGAAAATGACGACGTGGCCCTTGCATCAAAGGGGCAGCAGGAGCACCGTAGAAGAAAGAAGGACATTTCGAAGATTAAGTGCTTCAGGTGTGGTGAGATGGGCCACTGCAACACTTAATGTCCTCTCAGAAAGAAGGACGAAGAGGAGAAGTAGGATGAGCATGATGCATCCGCTGATATCGACAGGTTGTCCTCCAGACTGGAGGAAGAATTTTCCATGATCGCCGAGTTACCTCCAGGGGTGAGGTGGGGGTGATATGGAGTTGTAGCCCCATAGAGATACATGATGGGCAGGATTCTTGAGGAGGTCAATCTCATGAATCAATACCTTGATATAGGAGCCCAAGACATGCATTAGCAGGATGGACCAATGGCAGTTGGTGTAGTCAGGTGCCAGAGTGACAGATGTAGTAGCTAGTAGCAAGTCAGAGATTGAGTAATGCATAAAAGAGTTGGCAGCAGTGCAGTTGGCATTGTCCAGAGTCAACAACAATGTAGAGGCTTCAACGACAACACAAAGGCTAACAGCAGTCAACACTTGGATGACAGATAAATCAGACCGATCACAGTTGGTTTAGTATTTTGGATGATTTTCCATTGCAGTTGTTGCAGTTACAACAACAACAAATGGAGAAGGTTGTAGTGCAGATGCAATGTTGGCAACAATTCAGCAAGGCCATCAACAACTAGACATCAACATCACAACATGAGATGGTGCTGAAATAGAGTGATGCTTCAGTGGGTAGTAGCACTAGAGCACATTCCTCGCTAAGAGGGAGTGTTGATTTTTGTAGCAACAAATGTGCTCTAGCCTCAAGATTTTCCAGAGAGGCTAAGACACATGCATTCTCCAATACCCATAAATCGTTTGGGAAAATTCCACCTAGAGATGATTTAATTAAAATAATTAACTTTTTTAAATGGTTCCCTAAGTCTAAACTTAGGAAATTTTGTTAATTAAAGGGTATTAATTAGATATGGTGTCAATATTCTAGAAGAAGATGAGGATAAACTCTCAGTTAATATTAACCTTTTATTATGTTTTAATCTTGGACGTTGGAGCTCCAACGGGAGATTATAAGAAGGAGTTTGATGGGCACTTAGAGAACACATCGAGTGAGAGAGATCAAGAGATCGAATTTCTCAAGAGTAGCAGTGTTGAGTTGCCTGAGTAAGATCGAGTGATCTTCTTGTAGTGAGGGGCAGGGATAGTGTTGGCATTATGATTCAAGTGTTTTCCTTGATGGCAACTCACTCTGTGTATGATACAGGTGATGGAAACTCACTCAGAGGACAGATCATAGTGCAGCAGGTGAAGAGAGAGATATACATAGGTTGACTGTGATGAAAGTGCGTATATACGCGGGTAATCAGAGCAAAAGGCGCGTATACGTACACACGCAGATTCACAGAAGGAAAGGCGCGTACATGTCGGAAAACTAAGTTTTGGTCCGTGGTATTTGGTCCATGGTATTTTGGTATTGGTCCATGGTATTTGGTCCGAAGTGATGACCCCAAGTATTGGGTTCATGGTATTGTTTCTACATGGTTTTGGAC
>APFE031506953.1:119908-132399 GCA_000404065.3 Pinus taeda | reverse complement strand
CCTACGTACTAGTAAATGGAATGGCTAGTACAAGAGCTAAGAAGGTTGTAGCCTTCTGCAGGTAGAAGCCTATGTACTAGTAAAGGACTACACCAGTACATTGTAAAAGAAGTTTCTTATTAAAGGAAGATAGAAACAAGTTGCAGCAGGTGGTTTTCACCCACATTGGGTTTCCACCTTATATCATGGTGTTCATGTGTGCTCTTTATGTGTGATGATCTGTTCTGTTTACTGTTCATATGGTTAATAATGTTCTGATGCATTCACTGAAGATAAACTCACTAAATGATAAAGGTTATTGAATGTACGCTAGTTGCTTTTAACACAATCGTGTATATACACGGATATCCTTAACTGAAGTCGCGTATGTGAATTTGAGTGTGAAAAATGAAAAAGTATCTGATTTGCTAATACTGATTCACCCCCCCCTCTCAGTATTATTTCCAATGGATAGTAGTTCGGAGGATAGTTTTCCAGATCCAGAGAGTGCAAGTTAGAGAAGGCATAGAGAGGTTCAGAGAGGAAATGCATAGCTTTAAAGGGAGTTTGGAATTCAACTGGGAGAGTCGAGATCTAGTACCAGAAGCCGAGGTGTGAGACTGGAGGGCCAGAGGGTCGAATTTCCATACAATAGGAGATCAGATGAGGAGGTGACACATATCCCAGAGGATGTGATGCAAAGATCTGTGTAGGTCAAAACAAAGGCAACATGGGGCTAGCCTTACATAGCCTAATCAATGTCGGATCCACATAAATAATGTGATTTTATTCTCTATATCAGATTGCCAGTTTATTCTTTGTATCAGATTGCCAGTTTATTCTCTGTATCAGATTGCCACTTTATTCTCTGAACCAGATTGCCAGTTTGGGCATCTAACGAATTGTACTCGGAAACTATTGCATAATAATAAAACCCTCAGCTGTTGCACTGGTTTTACCAAGTCAGTTTTTTCCGGGGACATTGTCCAAAAACAACTGTGTAAATGTGTATGCATTTATTTCTCCTGTGCAATATTTAGTTTCTGCAGTATTTATTTTGTGTAGGTTGCAGTGTATGTATTTCGATATTTGCTGTAGAAAACTGCAAATAATTTGTTTAAAAGAATTTAACAAATAAGAGAAATATCATCAGTTTGTTGCATTAGGAATCGGGTCACCGATTTTTCACATACTATATGTTAGTGTAGTAGAAACTTTAATGTAGGTGATTGTATATACAAGACCATATATTTCACATGGAGTTAGTGTTGTTAGTAAATACAAAACAAATTTACAAAGAGTAGTGCGCAACACTGAAATGGGCGCTTCAGTATCTTAGAGGCACAAGTGATTACTTTATTACTTATAATGATTATAATGATTAAATGTGTGGTTATGTTGATTTAGATTTTGCAGGTGATTTGGGCAAAATGAGATGTATTTTAGCTTATATCTTTACTTTTGTAGGATGATCTATTTGTTGGATGTCAAAGCCTCAAGAAACAATAGAGGTAGAGTATATGGTTGTCTCACATGTATGCAAGCATTAGGGGAATTTTGAGGTAAAAAAATGGGCCTCAAAACAAAAAAATGTACTAACAAAATTAATTTTATAAGAATCAATAGGATTCAAGATAATGATGTCATCCCTAGGGGCAAATATTTTGGAAGGAAAAGAAGAAAACTATCTTTATTAATTGTATTTTCAGCTTATTTCCTTATAGATTTACTCAAATATCAAACATAGACATGTGTTGGATGCACAATTAAATTCCACAACTAACGAATACTCATTTTGCATACTTCTGAGTAGATCACACATAAAAAATTGAAAATAATATGAAAAATGTGTTCACACCATTTTGTGTATTTTCGTGTTTTTTTTTTTTGTATTTAATTTAACTATATATATATATATATATATATATATTTATATATATTATATATATAATATAATATATTTTATATGGGGTTACTCAAAAGTATGCAGAGCGGGTACTTGTTGGATGTGAAATTTAATTTCACATCCAACGAGTGTCTATGCTTGATATTTGAGTAAATCTATAAGGAGATAAACCAAAAATACAATAAAAAAGTAGTTTCCTATATATTTCATTAACAAATCTATCTTATTTTAATATTTTCCTTAAGAGGTTCATTTTAGACTTCAAAATCCCACTAATGGAGGTAATTTTGTTAAAGGGTCTATTGGGTGAGTTTGAAAAAATGCTAGACAATGTGAATGTATTCTATGATAGTCAAAGTGATATGTAGTTGGCTACTAGTGTAGTTTATCATAGCGAGACTAGACATATTAATATTAAATATCATTTTGTAAGATAAGTTATTGCTGTGTGTGGAGTAGCTCTTAAGAAAATTTATACTCAAGAAAATCATGCAAACATGTTTACAAAACGAATATTGTTAGAGAAGTTGCGATGATCTTTGGCTTATTTTGTCTTGCAGAAAAAAATGATAAATGGGTTTGGACAAGGTATTAGGAAAATTGTTGTAAAGGTCAAGATAAATATTTAGTGACTCATATAATGGTGGCAATTCATGTAAATGCTTGTAAGAATATCAATACCTTACCGTTTAGATGTTTCTTTAACATTGTTAAGATATTTTAGTACGTAATTTTGTGTTTTTTTTTTTTTTGAATAGTATTACGTTATATTCTTTTACTTTTCATTATTTCTTCATATTTATCTTACAAAACAACCTATATTTTTTGTGGTGACATTTCCAACAAAACCTAGTTGTTGTTGTTGGTTGTTTTTTATTTATTTATTTATTTTATTTTTGAATGTATTTTATGATAGTCAAAGCGTTGTATCGTTGGCTACCAGTTTAGTTTATCATAGTGAGACTAGGCATATTAATATTGAATATCATTTTGTAAGATATGTTACTGATGCATGTGGAGTAGCTCTTAAGAAAGCATATGCTCAACAAAATCATGCATACATGTTTACAAAACTATTGTTGTTAGAGAAGTTGTGATGGTATTTGACTTATTTTTATCTTGTAGAACAAATGATAAATGGGCCTGTACAAGGTATTAGGCAAATTGTTGTCAAGGTCAAAATTGTTGAGATTGTAACAACAATTGGAAAAAATAAATTATATAGTAAAACCTAAATTTACTTACAATACATATTTAGTGGTTTATACAATGGTAGAAATTCATGTAAATATTTATAAGAATATTAGTACAATACCATTTAGATGTTTCTTTAATACATTGTTAATATTTTTTAGAACGTAAATTTGTGTTTTTGTTTAAATAATATTATGTTATACTTTTTTACTCTTCATTATCTCTTCACATTTATCTTACACAACAATTTATATTTTTTGTGCTCACTTTTCTAATAAAACCTAGTTTTTAAATTTTCTTCTTTCTTATTGGAATACCTTCTTTCTGAATAGCCACTGAAACTATATGTGATCTGAATTTATGTCTCCTTGCAGAAAGGGTACACAATTTTAAGAGGACTATTAAAATGAATAGGAAGCATTATGAATAGTGGTGGACTAAACATCCTTACACATATCATTATAAGATGTTCTTAACAAAGCATAAATTGGCCATTGAACATAGTTAATTTATATAGGGCCAGGTCACTTTATAGGGTACTTGGATTTAAGATGGGTCTCTCATATGATAATGTCAGTTGAAGAAAATTGAAATTTCTATGTGTTGTATGCAAAATTGGGTTGTTGTGGCTTCAATTTTCCATATTGTGCATCAATTATATTTTATTTTTTCATTTTATAAGACAAAATAGTCTGTTGGTAGAAGAGTAGTAGCACTTGAGTGTTATATCTTAGAGTCAGATTCCAAGAATATTCTAGAATCAGATTGACAGGAGTGAGATCAACATTTTTGACCACACTCTTATAGATCAGATTCCAAAATATTTCCAGAATCAACAATTAAGTTAAAATTAAGTTCAACCGTCTCTAACTATGTTTGAAATTACGATAAGAGTTGTGTTTTTGGATGCCAGGTTTTCTAGAGTATTTTTCACTATGGTCATCTTCGATGTGTTAGTATTCAGAACATTATGAAAGTAATAAATATAATAATCAAGAAACAATACTCAAATCATATACACCATGATTTACCTTGGAATACCTCAATCGAGGAAAAACCAACCAATAATAGATATATTATTGTCCTTGGCTAAAACACAACCAAGTTGGCCAACATCCTAGCCAAGAGAAAGTGAGCCTTCACCACTTTATTTTGGAGCAATACAATGGAAAATCCTCAATTCTTTTAACGAATTCAACTACATGTAATACCATGAGTCACCGCTCTACTCTGGCACAATACAATGGAGAATCATCAAACCTTTTAACTACTTCAACTACATGTAATACGATGAGCTTAATTCCACGAGTCATCAATACCAGGTGCCCAAAACCATAATTGTTAACCACAACTATTGATACAGCCTCGACTCCACCACTGGGTCAAGTTTGTCTAATAATCAAGAAACAATACACAAATCATATACACCATGATTTACCTTGGAATACCTCAATCGAGGAAAAACCAACCAATAATAGATATATTATTGTCCTTGGATAAAACACAACCAATTTGGCCAACATCCTAGCCAAGAGCAAGTGAGCCTTCGCCACTTTATTTTGGAACAATACAATGGAAAATCCTCAAGTCTTTTAACAAACTCAACTACATGTAATACCATGAGTCATTGCTCTACTGTGGCACAATACAATGGAGAATCATCAAACCTTTTAACGACTTCAACTACATGTAATACCATGAGCTTAATTCCATGAGTCGTCAATACCAGGTGCCCAAAACCATAATTGTTAACCACAACTATTGATACAACCTCGACTCTATCACTGGGTCAAGTTTGTCTAACAATCCCCTCTTTAAACTTGACTTTGGGTTTTCCTTAACCAAATCTAGCGAAACCCACCAAGTGAGTTAGCACTACTCACCTCTAGGCCCTACCCAATCAATGTTAGGGTATTTGGCATGCTGTCCTAGTTGACGTGAAAACAAAACCAAGCCAACCAGTATGTAGTTGAAGTCGTTAAAAGGCCTGACGATTCTCCATTGTATTGTGCCAGAGTAGAGCGGTGAAGGCTCACTTGGCTGTGTTTTAGCCAAAGACTAATAGATCTATTATTGGTTGGATTTTCATGGATTGGAGTTTTACAAGGTAAATCATGTTGTATATGATTTGTGTATTGTTGCTTATATTTATTTCTCTCATAATGTTTTGAATACTAACATTAATACTAATGACCAAGAGTCAACTCTCCTTTAATGAATCCCAATGAGGATTGAAAATTTGACCACCATCGAAGATAACCACTATGGAAAATGTAGAAATTGCAAGAAATTTGATATTTCTAATGAATCAAACTGAAATCAAGAGACACAAATTTCTTTTACTATTCTACGGAAAGGAAAACACATGATAGAAACACATGTAATAACATGTAACCATCAAAACACAAGGACTGCAATGATTTTATAGGGAAACCCAACTGGGAAAAACTCCTCCACTGTTTTGCATTAATTCATATGAGAATATGGATTAATTACAATGTCTTGCTTCAATTTTGAGGCACCCCCTACACTGCAATTTTGATCTCCTGCTCACTGACCTTCTCTGACCAACACTTAACCAAAATAGGCCTATGTTATCCTCCTATTTCCTTGCTCAATCCTTGAGGAAATTATCCCCTAAAAAATAGGAGACTTCGTATTTCCTTGGGTAAATATTGAAGGAATTGACCACCCACTCAATGCAAAAGACTGCACACTCAATTAATAGGCAATTGATAATTACAAAGTGCCTTTCCCTCCACTCCAACTAGACAATTCAAATTCCATGCATGAATGGGTTTATTTTAGTAAATTGATGAGTTAACTGAGAGATCAATGAGTTAACAACTTTTATAACTACTCAACTGAACTCCTACTAATTCCACTAAAGACTATAGCTTAGTTAACTGAGTTTAACTAACTATAACTGTACTATATTTCTAAATTTTAGCAATCAACCCATGCACAACTCTACTTCTAGCCTATAAATTGAATTTTCTGACTTAACTAGGAGACAAGGTCATGTCACTCTATTTAACTGCAATTCAAGTCACCCTGTTGATGTTAAAAATTGAATTGCTCCATTTGCCGAAGGCACAAGTCAAATGAAGCCTTTTCTTGCTACATTTTAACACTCCCTCTTATCAAGAAAAGGATTCTGTACCACCCCTATCCCGCACCTGTGGAACTCAAATTTTCCTCTTGACAATGCCTTTGTCAAAATATCTGCATCCTGCTCCTTTATGGGAATGTAGTACAACATCATGATTCTCCTATGCACACAATATCTCAAGTGATGGTACCTAATATCAAAGTGCTTGGACCTGTCATGAAAAACCAAATTTTCAGAGAGTTTGATACAACTTTGATTATCACTAGTAAATCACAGTAGGATCCATCTCATGACTGAAAATACCAATGAGAATATTCCTCATCCACATGGCATCGCATGTTGCTTGACTAGTAGCCATATACTCGTCCTCTATTGAACTCAATGCTATAGATATTCATTTCCTGCTATACTAGGAAATAACTGCTAACCCAACATTGAAGATAGCTCCTGAAGTGCTCTTCCTGTCTGATGGACTCCCTGCTCAATTGGCATAAGTGAAGCCATGTAGCTTCACAACATCAATGCTCCTGTCACATAACCTAAAATCTATTGTGCCTCTGAGGTATTTAAGCACATGTTTTACTACTTTCCAGCAAAGCTTGGTAGGTTTCACCATAAACTGACTTAGTTGATTAAATTCATAGCATATATTTGGCCTTGTGTTCACTAAATACATCAAGGACCTCACCAGCTATCTGTGGATGGTGGCATCTACTGCCTCTCCTGTAGAGGCATCCTCCTTCCTCCAGGTGGTATCTATAGGAGTGTGCACAGGCTTGTTTTCCTACATATGGAATCTCTGAAGTGTTTCAGAGGTATACTTCTCCTGACCTACAAACAAATCTCCATCTCCCTGCCACACCTCCAAACCAAGGAAGCAGTGCATCAAGCCCATGTCCTTCATATCGAACTCTCTTGCAAAGTCCTACTTGCAAGAATGGATCAACTTCTCATCCCGTGTTAGTATCAAGTCATCTACATACAAGACTAGAATGAGCGATTTTCCATCTACCATAATGTAGTAGAGATTGACATCTGCTTCACTCTTGGTGAAGCGAAATGCACTGAGATATGTGTCTATCCAAGTGTACCAAGCATGAGGTGCTTGCTTGAGACCATAAAGGGCTCTTCTGAGTATACACATGTGTCTCCCTATCAAATGTTTCAAATCCTTCAAGATGCTATATGTAAATATATTCTTGAACCACTCCATTGAGGAGGAGAGCCTTCACATCCATTTGGTGGATCTTCCACCCCATCTACGCAGTTAATGCTAGAATGTTTCTGATGGAGGAGTATCTCGCCACCAAGGAAAATGTTTCCTCATAATCAACTCCCTATACCTGTGAGAAGATTTTGGCCACAAATCTGGCCTTGTACTTCTTGATACTACCATCAATTGCATGTTTCACTTTGTATATTATATGGAACCAACTAATGACTTGTTATCTGGTATTGACACCACCTCCCATACATTTTTCTTCATGATGGAATCATATGCCTCCACCATGGCATCTACCCACATTGGTTGAGAAACTGCCACCTCAAATGAAGAAGGCTCAGAACCAATGAGTTATGTCATAAGTGCCATATAACCAGTATACTTGTCTGGTGATCTCCTCTGCCTACGCAAAGATATAGGAGCTCGCACATGCTCCTATGTATCTTGCACTAACCTTTCGGCCTCTCTACTTCTCTTCCTCCCCTCTCTGGAAGATTATATTGAGTGGGTTCCTCCACTCGGCCTCCTTTATGCTCCTCCACATGTGGCTGCTCCACAACATCTGGAAGCTCTAACTGAGGCTCGTCCTTTGGAGCTAGAAGCTTTTCCTCTGGTGCAATACTCAGCTCTCACTCTAGAGAGCTTCTCATAGCCTTCTTATCAAATATGACATCTCTCCTCATCAATATCATCGAGAGTGAGGGAAAATACACCCGATAGCTATGAGGTATATCTATGTATCCTACAAAGATCCCCATCTCAACTGTAGGCTCCAACTTTTTCCTACTATCCTAAGAGACATGACAATAGATTGTAGCTCCAAAAATTCGAAAATGGGATACAATTGGCTTCCTCCAAGAGAAATCTTATTCAGGTGTGATCATGTCAAGTATTTTGTGAGGGCTCCAGTTCTGCAAATAAACTGCTGCATTACATGTTTATGCCCACAAAAATAGTGGCAATGCCTAATCATGCACCATGGATCTTGTTGCCCTAACAATGCTTATGTTTTTCCTATCTGCCACCCCATTTTGCTGTGGGTTGTAGGGTGCAATCAGTTCTCTTCTAATGCCTTCCTTGGCACAAAATTATTTGAAAGAATTAGAAACAAATTATCCTCCATTATCGGTTCTCAGGGATTTAATTTTCCGATCAGTCTCACTTTCAACCAATGCTTTGGATTCAAAAAATTTTGCAAACACTTCATCTTTCTTCTTCATAAGATAGATCCAACACTGCCTGGAAAATTCATCTATGAAAATTACATAATACTTGTGTTTTGCAACTTAGACTATAGAAAATGGTCCACATACATTTGAGTGGAATCACTCCAATATGACTCCTGCTCTGTTATTTTGAACCTGGAAGGAGGATTTGACATATTTTCTAAGAGTACATCCCTCACAAACATCATGTTGGTCAAGGCTGCATGAAGTCATGTGGTGATCTGCTGCATGATTTTCAAATCTTTATGGTGTAGGTGACCCATGCACCTATGCTAGAGTTCTCCAATGTCTTGACTCTGAACATGTTTTTCTTTGCTGTTCAATGCAACACATGCATCCACCTCTAGCTTGAAGAGATTTTTCACTCTAACACCAATTTGTTTTACTTGTCTAGTGGAAACATGCTTTAGATAAACTTTCCTCTTACTGAACACCACATCATAACCTCTATCCTCCAATACAACTACAAAAACAAAAAATTTCTTTAGCCTAGGCACATACATTACATTTTTTAGGTAAAGATGGGAGCCTGAATTCCTCTTAAAGGTGACAATACCAATCCCTTTGGTACTATACCTCCCATCATCTCCGAGTTCTATGTGTAATTATAGGTCCTTCTCCTCTAGGTTGCTGAAGAAATTCTTAGATCCTGTCATATGAAATGAGGCTCCAGAGTCCAAGTACCATACGATGCCTCATACAATACTTTCCATGCATGCAATGAGGCTGAAATACAAATCGAATTGTGATACAAAAACATCACCTCCTGCTCCTCCTGCATGCTTCTTCCCATATTTCTTGTGCGGACACTTGGTTGCATAATGTCTATATTCATGGCTGTGAAAACATTTAATTTTGCTGAGGTCCTTCTTCTTGGCCTGGTTCTGATTGGATTTTGCCTTGCCTTGGGCCTTCTTGCCCTTTCTCGCCAAGGAAAAGTTTTCTTCCTCCTCAACTTTGGCTGTGACACCATCTCTAGTGTTTCTTTTGATATTATCCTGCACCAAATCAAACCAAAATCTCTTCCAAGTTGGTAGCTTGTCTCTTCCATTAAGTAAATCCTGATAATTGCGCCAACATTTCGGAAGGCGAAGAACTGTTAAGCTCATAAGTTCAGATGATGACACATTTTCTCCTACTCCTCCAAGTTCATCTTCAACTTGAGTGAATCTGGATAGGTATTGTGGAATGGTTTCATTTTTCTGCATTCGAATGCTCTTAAGTTGATCTCTTAATGCCAATTTCCTACCATCGATTCTACTCTGGAAAAGATCTGTGAGTGTTTTCCACATTGTAAAAGGAGTCTCCTTTCCATGTGTTAGGTCCCTATAATATTAGTGATCCCCCCCATTACTATTGTCTTTGTATCCCTTATTGTTATTATTGTGCCCTATTGTCCCCATATTGTTATTATTGTGCCCCATAGAATCCCTCTATTTTTATTTTTGTGCCTTTATATTATTATTGTTAGGTCGGCTTGGTTATATTGTGACCCCGTAGACTCCTATATATAGAAAGGAGTTTTTGTCATTTGAATCATCTAAGAATTGTTCATTTGTGTAATGTAAAGGAGGTTAACCCTCAAAGAGGCTTATTTCTAAGGCGTTCATCTATCTTTTCTATCTTTTTGTGAGCTGGTTTCATAACATTTGGTATCAGAGCTTTGGATTCTAGGGTTTCACTGCTCCAAATAGGTCATCGTGGCATTTTCGCTATAACATTTATTTTTTATTTTTTATTTTATTTTATTTTTTGCAACGTTTCAGAAGGTAAAAAAAAAACCCATTTTAGTTGAAATAGTTTTGAACTTCAGGTCCAAATTTCAGAGCTTTTCTCGGTATATTTGCAGAGATATGATCTGAGGAAGTTGGCGTTTTTGCAGACTCTTGAATCACATTCCAAACAGGTGACCTGGGGAAAATCGTCATAACTTTTGTTTTGAGCATTAGATTGAAATCTCATAAGAAGTTTCAATAAGAGGACGACCTCTAGTTTTTTGTGTATCAGTTTCAGGTAATAAGGTCGAAAAAGTGACACGTGGCACGTCGTACAAGCTCGCTCTACTGAACTAGTCTATAATCAGGTTACCATGGGAGATTTGGCATAACTCTTCCTTGGAGAATCCAATTTTGATCAGACTGGTGGCATTGGAAAGAGGACATAGAGAGCTACTGCAGGTCATGATTTCAGAACTTGGAGATCGAAAATTACGAAGGTACATTAGATTCAATATCGAGCTCCTACAAGTGAAAAAAGGTGTGTATTTTTTAAATTTTTGCATAAGCTTGGTTTGAAAAATTAGTTTGAAGGAATTCAAAGGGCATAATGAAGCATTATTATCGGTAACTGATGCCCCGAAGAAATAAAATGGAAACACCTAGTAAGCAACCTAAAAGATCTAGCATGACTCATGAAGAAGAGGAAGAAATGCATTATATATCAATATTACGAAACCAAGTGCAACAAATTTCACTCACACAAAAGGTAACAGAAAATAAGATGGATGGTTTAAAGAAAGACGTAGAAGCTAAGCTGGATGGTTTAAAGAAAGGCGTAGAAGCTAAGATGAATGACTTGGAAGCTAAGATGGATGGCGTGGAAGCTAAGATGGATGGTATGGACGCTAAGATGAATGGCATGGACGATAAGATGGAAGAATTGAAGATAAATTTGAATAAGTTGCTACAAGAAATGGTCACTAATGGTGAAAGGATAGTAAAAGAAACTCATGATGAGAACAAAATAAATGTTAATCATGATTTCATAGACTCTAATGTTGGATTGAAGACCCACCATGTTCCAAAAATCGATATGAGGAAGTTTGATGGAAAGGATCCCGGAACCTGGATACTACAGATGGAGCAATTTTTCAATCTCCATAATGTGCAAAACACACAAAAGGTGCATATTGCAACTTTATATTTGGAACCAAATCAGTTTGTATGGTATCAATGGCTTTGCTCTCGTAAACAATTTATCACTTGGGCAATTTTTACGGAAGAATTGATGGCACATTATGAGGATACAAAAAGTAACACCTTTTTTATCCAATTGATAAGTCTCAAACAAAAGGGTTCAATAATGGAGCACATTGAGGAGTTCCAAAAATTGAACATAAGGGTAAAAGATATTCCAGAGGAGCATAGGATTGATGTGTTCATAGGGTCTTTAAAGGATAATATCCAACATGATGTTCGCCTTTGGGAACCTGATTCATTAGAGAAGGCATTCAGGTTAGCAAGAAAAATGGAAAGCAAAACTATGGCAACCAGGAAGCCTACCACTCACAACTATAAAGATGGAAGTGTTGCTGCCCCTAGCCTTCCACAACCTACAAGGTTGACACCACAATAGTTGGAAGAAAAAAGAGCAAAAGGGCTTTGTTACAATTTTGATAGCAAACACACTAAAGGTCATAAGTGTGTTGAGAAGAAATTATTCTACATAGATTGTGAAGAGGAGGAAGAAAAGGAACAAGAAATGTCAAAAGAAGAGGATATACTTCAGGAACAAACCCTAGATAAAAAATAAATGAATCCGACCATATCCTGTAATGCATTGGCTGGAATTACCAATCCTTAAACTATCAAGATAGAAGAACATATCAAGAAGAAAAAGGTAATAGTGTTGATTGATTCAGGAAGTACCCATAATTTTATTCATTGTAAGATAGCAAAGGAATTAAATTGCTTCTTATATCCAACACCAGAGTGTCAAGTGATGGTTTCAAGTGGAGGAACCATAAATTGCTCTGGAAAGTGCCATAATATCAAGTTATCCATAGGAGAATATGTATTGAATAGCCCAATTCTTTCCATTCCAATGGGTGGTGTTGATGTTGTACTAGGAGTC
>APFE031506953.1:79304-116251 GCA_000404065.3 Pinus taeda | reverse complement strand
TGAACTATTCAAAAATCATGAGAAATTAGTTAGTTACGACTACCTCTCATGGAAATGGTCATACGTGAATGACTTAACGCAGTTGAATCCCAAAATGATATCTAATATAATGCACTGCGTAAACCCCCATACTTAAAAATGAACGTATGGTTGCAGAAATGCTAAAGGCTGGTATAATTCAACCTAGTCAAAGTTCTTTCTCTGCTCCAGTAGTATTAGTTCACAAGAAGGATGGATCATGGCGCATGTGTCTATATTATAGGGAGCTCAACAAGCTCACTATTAAAGATAAATTTCCATTCCTGTCATTCATGAATTATTGGATGAATTGCATGGATCAATTTGCTTCACCAAGTTGGATCTTTGTTCAGGATATCATCAAATCAGAATGAAGATTGAAGACATTCCAAAAACAACATTTAGAACTCATGAGGGTCATTAATTTTTGGTCATGCCTTTTGGCCTTACTAATGCACCTTTTACATTTCAAGGTTTGATGAATTCCATTTTCAAGCCCCTCCTTAGAAAATTTGTGTTAGTATTTTTTGATGATATACTAATCTATAACAAGTCTTGGAAGGATCATGTCCAACATGTTGACATGGTGCTCAATCTATTGGAGGAGAAACAATTATAAGCAAAAACCTCCAAATGTTTCTTTGGAGTACAAGAGGTGGAATATCTGGGTCATATTGTATCTCATGAAGGTGTTAAGGTAGACCCTAGAAAAATTAAAACCATTAAGGAAAGGAAAATCCCCACATCCATAAAGCATCTACGAGGATCTCTCAGATTGACAGGGTATTATCGCAAGTTTGTTAAGAATTATGGGAGAATAGCAACACCTCTAACAACATTATTGAAGAAAGATGCATTTTCATGGACTCCAGAAGCAACGAAGGCCTTTGAACATCTTAAAAAGGCAATGTGCCAAGCACAAGTCTTAGCTACACCGGACTTCACAAAAACCTTTATTGTGGAAAGTGATGCCTTAGGAAATGGAATCGGTGCTGTTTTAATGCAAGAAGAAAGACCCATTGCTTTCAAAAGTCCTCCAATCAAAGGAAAGTATTTACACAAAGCTATTTATGAGAAGGAAATGTTGGCAATACTACATGCACTTAAGAAATGGTGACCCTATGTAATGGGAAGACACTTCAAGCTAAAAACAGATCATGATAGTCTTAAATATTTTTTAGAACAAAGATTATCTTTAGAAGGGCAACAAAAATGGGTCACAAAGATGTTGGGTTATGACTTTGAAATCATATACAAAAAAGGGAAGCAAAATGTTGTGGCAGATGCACTCTCAATAAAGGATGAGGATGTGGAAGCATTTCTTTGCACTATTTCTATTATCCAACCAGATTGGATAAATGAAGCAAGGGATGAATGGAAGAATGACAAGGAAGTGTGGGCACTCATTCAAAAGATACAAGAAGATCCCAATACATTTGGTACATTTATCTGGAAAAATGATTCGTTATGGTACAAGGATCGGGTATACCTATGTAAGAATTCCTAACTCAAACAAAAGATTCTTAGGGAATTGCACACCTCTCCCTTAGGAGGGCACTCAGGATTTCTAAAAACCTACCACAGGGTTAAGAAGGATTTTTTTTGGGATGGCCTTAAATCAGATATTTAAAAGTTTGTGGTGGAATGTTTGGTTTTCCAACAAAATAAAGTTGAAACAATTAATACTCCAGGACTATTAAAACCTTTATCCATTCCAAGCCAATGTTGGGAGGAGGTTTCAATGGATTTTATAACAGGTTTACCCAAGTCCGAAGGAAAGAGTGTTATCATGGTGGTAGTGGACAGACTTACCAAGTATGCACACTTTTGTGCATTATATCATCTATTTAAAGTGATTATAGTTTCTACCGCATTTATGGAAACAATTCAAAAGCTACATGGAAACCCAAAGATTATTGTAAGTGACAGAGATCCCATTTTCACTGGAAATTTTTGGACAAAATTATTTTCTTGTCTTGGTACTCAGTTAGCTCATAGCTCATCTTATCATCCTCAATCTGATGGGTAGACTGAGATAGTAAACAAATGTTTGGAAGGATATCTTCGTTGCTTTGTATCTGATAAACAAACACAATGGGTCAAATGGTTGCCTCTAGCTCAATGGTGGTATAACACTTCCTTCCATACTGCAACAAAAATGACCCCATTTATGGCACTTTATGGATATCATCCACCATCCATCACATCATATTTAATAGAAAATTCTAAGGTTCAAGCAGTGGAAGATCACATCGAGCATCAGCAACAAAGTTCTCCAACTCTTAAAGGATAACCTCACCTTGGCACAAAATAGAATGAAATAGCAGGCAGATCAACATCGCAGTGAAAGAAGTTTTGATGTAGGTGATTGGGTATTCCTACGGCTACAGCCATATAAACAAATGTCCCTCAAGCAAGCTAAAAAGGATAGCAAATTATCACCAAAGTATTATGGTCCGTACAAGGTGTTGCAAAATATAGGTACTATGGCATACAAATTGGAGCTTCCTGCAGCTTCTCGAGTTTACCCAGTTTTCCATGTTTCATGCTTAAAGAAGGTTATAGGTGACAAGCTTCCAGTTCAGACAATATTACTAGAACTTCATGTGGAAGGAAAAATCATATTGGAACCTGAAGCAGTCAAAGAAACAAGAACTTGACAGCTACGAAATAGATCAATTTCAGAGTATCTCATCAAGTAGAAGAACTTACCCATTGAAGATTCCATATGGGAGGATGAGGATTTTATATAGAAGCATCCATAACTACTCAAGCGTTGAGCACAACACTTTTTTGAAGGAGAGGGGCATGTTAGGTCCCTATAATATTAGTGATCCCCCCCATTACTATTGTCGTTGTATCCCCTATTGTTATTATTGTGCCCTATTGTCCCCATATATATATTATAATATATATATATTAATATAATTTTTTTTTTTTTTTTTATTTATATTATTTTTTTACCCGTGGAAAAAAGTCATATTTTATTCACAAGATAAAATTACATTTTGTAGTTTCTAAAAAGCATATTCAGAAATAATGTTCCTGTTTTCACAGAAACCAAGAAAAAATAAAAATGAAGATATAAAAAACTATTCTTTTCTCCCTTTCTTTTTCTCCACTTTACGCCATCCCCCATAGTTGGGGGTAGTAGTTACAATGGAGAGCTGATTTTCTGTTATAGTTGTGGGAGAGTCCCTGTCCGACTCAGATCCTTCTGATCCATGAGTTCTCTTGTTGCCATTTATTTCCTTTCCTGTTGTCTAAGGATCATGTTGCTGCAATGGGTTACTAGGGGATTCCTCTTGCTTTTGCATGTTGTGCTGGACTTTTTGTTCATCCTTTTATACTTTGTCTTCTGTAGTGTCTGCTGTGCCTTCTTCTTCATCCAATGGCTCTGTATTTTGCCATCCTTTAGGCTTTCGATTGGCGATGTTTCTTGCCTATGGGAAAGCACTATGAAGGTGGCCTGTTTGTAGGCATCCTTGGCATCAGAATGCTGTATTTTCGTAATCCAAGGATTGTGTCCACTGGGTGTTATTAAAGTTCAGTATTATACTTTCTGGTAGTCCCTCGCTGAGATCTACTTCAACACATATTCTGGCGAAGGTAAATATTCCCTTTGTGAGTCTATCTTCATCAATCTTTAGAAATTTCCCCAAGGTATTCCCTATGGTGATTAAAACCTTGTGGTGCCAGAAGTGTAATGGGAGGTTGTGCAGCCTAACCCAGACTGGCATCTTTGATACCACCATTGAATTGGCGTCGAAATCTTGAAACCATGTGGTGATGAAGAGCCCTGCGTTGCCCCAGAACCATGGCCCCTTATTAAGGATGCATTCCTTTTCCTGTTTTGTGTTGAATCTTACAATAAAAAACTTTTTGGCATAAGTAAATTTCGCAGTTTGGTGTTCAGGTAGTGTGGATCCAGTGGTGCAGGTCGCTAGATCTGGCCAATACTTGTTGAATCTACAAATAACTGAGTGGGAATATAGATCTGAGTACAAAGCATTTACCTTAGGGATTGCAATGGTGAGCGTAGGATTCTCAGTTTTTTGTTCAACAATGTAGGGCTCGGGAAGTATAAGGGCTGTTGCAGGATTGGCTTGCACTTTCCCTTTACACTTGACAATGTCCTTGAAGGATCCTGTGTTCTTGGAGTTTGTGTTCTTTGAGCTAGTTCCAGAACATCCACCTCTCAGATGGAGGTTGATGATGATGGTCGAATCTGTTTTTATGTTGTAATCCTGGAGGGTGTAGTTGTCTTGTAGGCTGCGTCTCGTGTAGAAATTTTTTTGTCCCTGTTCTGGTATACCAAATAGGTTTTGTATTTTATTCCATATATCCTGGATGCTGCTGCCCTTCCATAACCTCAAGTAGTAATGCCTGCCTTCCGGTGCTTTAATGAAGAGATGTATGAAATCCACCTCTCTAGGGTTTGAGTCTGACTGAGTTTGCCCCCGATCTGTTGTCTGGTTCGTCTAGATCCCAAACCCTAGATCATCATCGTTCTATTTTCTTGACTGGTGTTCCTCTACGGTTTTGGCCCAGGAATCAGGGCATAGGGGTATCTTGATGGTTGTGTTCCCCCGGATTTGGATTTGTGAGGGCTGCTTGACCATTCCAGAAGACATTTTGCTGTATAATTCCTTGATTGAGGAGAGTTTATCCATATAAGAGTCCATGAAGTTGCAGTGCACACCAGATCTAGAGTGTGATTACGGATCCTCTAGAACTTGATCAGATCCGGATTCCCTTGGATGTTTGCATGTTCCATAAGGTAGTTTGCAAGAAAAGTCTTGGCATCTTTGTTAGTCAGATTCTTGATGATGTTAATGATGTCCCTAAAGCACAGATCCACTGTAATGTGTCTATTTCCATCTTGGGGAGCCTTCAAATCGGCCTAGACGATCCCCTTATCCTTGAGATCAGGTTTCTTCAAACCTTTGTCGCTCTTTTTTGCCTTGGAGGCTCTCTCTCGGCAACCCTATCCCTTGATGGCACCGCCAGTCTGTGTTATAATAGCTGAGACAGGGTTGTCTTCAGGGTCGAATGGGTTGTATATGGTTGCAAGTCCAGATCTGGGCATATTCTCTAGCAGAGGTAAAGTAACACGGGTCCAGAGCCAGCAGGGAGGTAAGGCATACCTCACTCCGGAACCGGTTGCGAGATGGACTGCAGGAGAATGGGTGGGCATCAATGGCGCAATGTGCGGATTAGGTGTCGGGGCGTTTTGACCGAGCGCTGCGAAGTCTGCATGTGCTGGAGCCATTGCCAGAATCCTCCTTTGTCCCCATATTGTTATTATTATGCCCCATAGAATCCCTCTATTGTTATTTTTGTTCCTTTATATTGTTATTGTTAGGTTGGCTTGGTTATATTATGACCCCGTAGACTCCTATATATAGAAAGGAGGTTTTGTCATTTGCATCATCTAAGAATTGTTCATTTGTGTAATGTAAAGGAGGTTTCTCCCTCAACGAGGCTTATTTCTAAGGCATTCATCTATCTTTTCTATCTTTTTGTGAGATGGTTTCATAACACCATGCAAGTTCGAAACCACATGATCTCTGACACCCTCCAAAATAATCCTCCCAGCCTTTGCTGTGTCTTTGTTCCTCTTCCACTAAGCAAGTGCTTGTGCATCTGATGTTGTTGGTTTTAGAATATCAATTTGTGTATATTCCCATACTCCATTGTCATTTAGGACAACTTCCATCATGTCTTTCCAAGCAAAAAAAATCGAGGTGCCCTCTAATGCATACTCAAGCCTCAATTCTTCGAAAGACATTTTTCCTGCACTAAAGAGAATTTGCATCAAAAACTCTGCAAATCAAAATTTCTCTGAGAGAAGATCCGGAAAAAAATAATTCTATGTAGTATTTCGAAGCTTTGATACCATGTAGAAATTGCAAGAAATTTGCTACTGCTAATAAAATCAAATTGAAATCAAGAGACACAAATTTCTTCTACTATTCAGCGTAAAGGAAAACACAGGATAGAAATACATTCAATAACATGCAACCATCAAAACACAAGGAACACAATGGTTTCACTAGTGAAACCAACTGAGAAAACCCCCTCAGCGGCTTTGCATTAATTCAGATGAGAATATAGATCAATTAAAATGTCTCGCTTCAATCATGAAGCACACCCTGCATTGCAATTATGATCTCCTGCTCACTGACCTGCTCTGACCAACACTTAGGCAAAGTATGCCTCTGCTATCCTCCTATTTCCTTGCACAATCTTTGAGGAAATTAGCCCCTAAAAATAAGAGAATTCCCTATTTCCTTGCACAAATCCTGAAGGAATTGACCACCTGCTTAATGAAAAAACATTGTACACTTGACTAGTATACAATTGATAATTACAATGTGCCTTTCTTCCACCCCAACTAGGCAATTCGAATTCCATGCATGAATGAGTTTATTTTTAGTAAATTGATCAGTTAACTGAGAGATTAGTGAGTTAATTGAGAGATTAGTGAGTTAACAACTATTCTAACTACTCAAATGAACTCCTACCAACTCCACTAAAGACTAGAACCTAGTTAAAGTTTAACTAACAATAACTCCACTATATTGCTAAATTTTAGCAATCAACCCATGCACAACTTTACTTCTAGTTTATAACTTGAATTCATTGACTTAGCTAGGAAACAAGACCATGTCACTCCAACTAATTGCAATCCAAATCATCTTGATGTTATAGAAAATCAAATTTCTCTATTTGACTAGGAAGCCTTTTCTTGCTCCATTTTAATAAAAATTACTTCAAAAACCAAGAATAACACATAAAGCTAAAATCTATAACTATCAGGTTTTTGAAACATGGATAAGTTTATTAATAATTCAGCAGTTCTGATGCAAGAAGAAATTGGTGAGTTTATCCTAGGGGCAAGAATAGTTTTTCTCTTGATTGCTCTCTCATCATGTTTGAGATTTACCATAAAACCCACAATTGTAGATTTACTCATGTTTCAAATAATCCCTGCAGTTATCGATGGGTTTATTTTAGATACAAGAATACTTTAACTCTAAGTGGTATTATTGTTTAAATGTGAATAAGCATATTCATAATTCCGGCACTTCTGTCCCTCTGCAGTTGCAAGAAGAAATTGACAATTTACACACATAATTTTTACATTACACTACATTATTCTCTTATACTTAACTGATATATCTTACTATAATTAATGTTTAAAATGATCTTATAATGTGTTACGTTGTCGGTAGGTGTTACATATTTTGAAAGTGTCATATTTTGAAAGTGTTAACATTTGCTAAAATTTAGTTATGAGGTGGTAATGAGGATAATATGGATTTTTATTATTGTAGGTTAAGGAAAATCATATCACTGTAAATAAGTTTTTGATGTTTATGAAAGATAATTTTTTTTTTTAATATTAAGGCATCATTCATTTTCTATTACATTAAAATATGTAACAATTTAATTTTAAGGCAGCATTCATGTTGGTTTAGAATATATTGATTACATTAAAATATGTAACAATTTAATTGAAAGGCATTATTCATGTTGGTTTAGAATTTAATTGAAAGGCATTATTCATGTTGGTTTAGAATATATTGATTAAGGAATAATTTGTATTAATTCAGATTTTATATATTTTTATTGAAATTTAAATAATAGATAATTAGAAGTTTAATTTAAAGGAAATTTTGGATTAGATAATGTTATATTGTATATTTATTTAAAAATACTATATAGATTACTCATTTCTAGAGCTTAACATGTCATTATATAATGATAAAGTTTAAATTATGAAAGAATAATTTGATATCAAATTTTGTATATATCATTGAAATTCAAATAACAGATAAATAAAAGTTCAATTTAAGAAAAAAATGGAATGGATGATGCCACATTATATGCTCATTTAAAAGTACCACATAGATTACTGTTTTTTAAGCATAACATGTCATTTTATAGGATTTGAATCTGGGTGAGGAGAATAACAACTATTCCTTTCAACCATAAATTTTACTATTAATTTTGTTTAGTAATGAAGGAAGATCCACAAATGTGAGATTTACTCTCAATGTTTTGAAGCTACCAGCTGGGTCCATTGTCAAAACATGATGGTCCATTGTCAAGACACGATGAAAAATGAAGAACATAAGAAGAATATATAATAGATTGGACAAGACATGATGGTCCATTGTCAAGACATGATGAAAGATGAAGAGCATACGAAGAATATATAATAGATAAACATAGTGAGAAAACTGGTAAAGGCAATTTATTTTTAATTTAGAGAGATTATAATATATTCATAATGATTGAGGGTATATATTAATTAAAGCTGAAGGTTTAATTTTATTTGAAATAAAGATAATAAAATGTGTGTCTAAGCAATACCAACATATTTATAAATTGAGTTATATATATATATATATATATTATATATATATAATATATATATATATATATATATATATATATATATATAGGTATTGGTTTGAAGGATTATTAAAGGAGCTTAAATGAGAAAATGACCTAAGAAAGAGATCAAGCAATAGTAACAAGGGATAAAGAAAAAGAGAAACGGAGAAAGGGGTAACTAGGAGAAAGAGGTTTACTAAGGAGAAGGGTAGGGATGAGAAGGAGTTGGCGGCCGGGGGGGTGAGGGGGTTTGGTGGGGAGGGGGGAAGAAAGCTTAGAAGAGAGGAATGACAAAGAAAGGTAAATAATAAGAGAGAATAATTATAATCATGAATGGATAAGGAAGGGGATGAGAGGAGGGAAAGGGGAGAAAAATGTAAAAAGAAAAATAAAAGAGATGCGGGAAGGAGAGAAAAAAAAGTGCAAGAGATGTTAAGGTAGGTGGAAAGGGAGAGAGGTGAGCAGGGAGTGTAATGGAGAGCACAAAGGGAAAGGGAAGGAAGGATAAGGAAGGGAAATATAAGGGAGGAAATAAATAAATGAAGTTTATTGAAAGGAGGAAAGGAGACAAAAAGATGTTCCATATGGAAACATCGAATGTTGTCTCTGGAGGGAAAGGGAAATCAACTACTATTAATCTCAAGGTCACTCTTTCTATTAATTTTGTTTGGGTGTTTCTTGATTTCAAGTGTTTCTCTAACTCAATGCTTGTAATATGTGTTTTCCTTAGCTAAGAACTTAGTTTCATTTGGACATACGTGATGCTTTATATACTTAGTATGTTCTGTAAATGCTGAATTTTTTATTCTTTCATGTTTTATATTAGCACCATGTTCCTTGATTCTGACTTGCAAGGTGCATACCATTTCACCAATATATCACTTGCCACAAGAGAAATCGACTTTATAAATGCCTTTGTACTAGAAATGGTTTATACTATCCTTAATAGATTTCATCATTTGTCCATAATAGTGGTGAGAGGTCTAAAAGATGTGATCTCTTTTTATTTAAGTACCATGGAAATATTATTAGTGGTTCCTTTGAGGTAAGGAAGATAGGATGTCTTCCCAGAGTCTTGAATATTAATGTTATTGTTATATTGTCTATCCATAACTCTTTGAAGGACAATCAATACATGTTTGTTTGTTATAACTAAGAGATGTAGACTTTAATCAAGTGGTTTCTCTTATTCTCCTTATGATCTTCCCGGAATATTTTTCAAGGATCTAGTAGTTATGGTTTTGATAACGCCAATATTTTGTGCAAGAAAGTGTTGAGAGTTAGAATGAAGGTAATTTTTTGTGTGGATCTTATTCTGGTGGAATTTATAATCTAAAATTTCATAAGGTTTAATTCTTATTAAGATATCTAGGAAGGGTATGCAACCATTCTCTTCAGTTTCCATGGTGAATTTGATAGCCGTTGAGATGTTATCAAGATGTTGTAAGAACTTTGTGAGTTCTTCTTTCCCATGTTTCTAGATGACATTAGTGTCATTAAATAATCTCTTCCAAATCTTCGGATTTAGGTGGTAGATGTTGAGAGCTAAGTTTTCAAATATTTCCATATAAAGGTTTGCTACTACTGGAGAGAGGGAGGAACCCATTGCAACTCCATTGGTCTACTCATAGTATTCACACCTAAAGTTGAAGAAAGTGGATATAAGACAAACATACACAAGCTTTGATATTTCTGGGTCAATCACCTCTTTAATTACTTAGATACCCTCATTTAGGGGTATTTTTGTGAAGAGGGATACTATGTCAAAGTTGATTATGATGTCTTTAGGATTGAACTTCTCATCTTCTATTAATTTAACAAATTAGTGGAGTCCTTAATGTATGAGTTAGTATAGCCAACTTAGAAAGGGGCTTAAAGCCTTGGCCACAAATTTGGCTAGTTGATAGGTTGGAGATGCAATAGTGTTTACTATTAGTCTTGATTGAATGCCATCTTTGTGGATTTTTGGAGCTCCATATATTTTAGAGATTATCTTTCCATTGGGTATCAATCTTCTCTTGGTCTCGTCATCAAGGGTGTCAATGTTAGAGGATATAATAACCTTTTTGACCTCTTTGATTAGTTTTGTGATAGGGTTTCCAGTAAGCTTCTTATAGTTGCCATTCTCAGATAGATGTTCTTTCATTTTCTTCTTGTAATCTTCAAGGTTCATTACTATTGTAACACTAACCTTATTTTCTTTTAAGATGAAAATGTCATAGTTATCTATGAGGCTTTTTAAAGCTGTGTTCTTATATGCTAATATTGCTTTTTGATGTTTTAAGATTCCTTAGGATAACAGAGCAATTTTACCTATTACAATTTTTCACAGTTTTAGCGAGTGTATGAATACTGTCCCCAATACTATAAATAATTTCTTCCATAGGAATATATTTAGGAGCAATGACAATATTTAATCCTTTATTGAGTACCTCTTGTTCAACATTATTGAGTGGATGGTTTGAAAGATTGACCAATTTTCTATCATTTTTGAAGTGATGGTGTTTTTTTCTCTGCTCGTTTGTGTGATGTTGGTTCCATTGATACAAACATTATTATGAGTATTAGACTTAGCTTACAATATGCATTTGCTGATAATGATTTGGTTATCTATTTGAATGATGCTTAGGTCAGTTATTTCCCTAAGTTGTTCATCGTTGCTACTCGTTAGTGAATTGAATGGTGAAGGTGGTTTATAAGTAGTTTCAAGGGTGAAAGCATGAATATGGGTTACACTTTTGGGCCAAATGTGGTGATGAAATTTCAAGTTTTTCCTCTTTTATCAAATTGCACCCGTCAAAATTCATATAAGAATTAAGAATTTTGATTCAGATTAAAAAGGCAATATGTGAAGAATTATATTTTTTGCAAAAAAATTTAGTGTCCTATAATCTATCAATTTTCCATTAAATGCAATATATGTCCTTGCAATTTTTCACAAAACTTAAGAGGTATGTGTGTGTTCACATAACATAACTTAGCCTGAAATGATTGATTACATACAAATATATGATAATGGAGTGCACACGGATTTGGAGAGAATGAAGGTCGAGGGTTACGATGAGGGATCCTTTGCAGGTTTCGATGGTGGGTCTCAAACTCCAAAGGCATAAAGTTTAACAATTTGGGGCTTGGTTGCTCTCGGATGGTGGCAACGCTTTGTTTTCCAATGTAACCCTTTGCTGGTGTTATTTCCTTCAATTTTATTGCGGTGAGGAGTTTCTTTTTGGTCGAAGCGCGCTGGTATATAACCCTTTGTTGTTGTATTCCCCGCCGTTCAAGTCTGATTACAGTTTCCTTTGATATTCGAAAGGTGTAGACCATCTGTGGTCACGAGCAACTTGATGGGCCGATACGGGTATGTGGGTCAGGTATGGCAGCCTCATTAAAATAAAACCCTTTGTCATTGTCAATCCCACAACTGTTTCAAAGGGTTAGTAGTAGTTTTCAAGGAGGGGAACGACAAAATATCCCGGGGGTCTCGGGTGCTTATTGCATTCATAAGAAGCTGTTGAGGTCACGACAACTGAAGGTTGGGTTACGGAACGGAGTCACCATCTCTGTTTTCTTTCCCGGGTTTTTATCCATCATTGGTCAACAATGGTCCTCCTTACCCCTGTTTCTAGGAACGGTGCACTGATCTCCCGGGCAGCTGGCATTCGGATGGACGAGCAACTCCTAGACTATTCTACTGACTCCCTACGCTAAAGACATCTAGGTCAATTTCTCCCGACTGGTTCCTGCATTGTCTGAGTCGGTGGTAGCCAGTTTACCTGTCACAAGGGTTGAGGCAGTTATTGTGCAAATGGAGGACATGGAGGTTACAACTCAGATCCTAGACTTGCAACTGTTACTGGTAGTTTTGGAGGGTATATTTACCACAGAAGAGGGCTAAGAGTCACCTTTCCTACCCATCCCATCTCCTTCGAAACTGAAAAAATGGTCGCAGGCCTTTCCGGTAGGAACAAATGCACAAGGAGGTGCGGGCTCATCAGGAGAAGGAACGAGTGGTCTTTGACCTTCTACACAAGGGCTGTTGCCCGAATAACTAGGCATCCTATGGTCTGCCCCTTTCTATACGACCTTCCAACCGGTTGGCTCCGCCCCTCTATTAGGCTGCTTCATAGGCATACCTGGACAAGATCAAGATACAGAGGATAATCACTCTCTAGAATCTAAAGACATTGGCCTTGCAGAAGGTGAATAGGTTTCCAAGACGCCGCCAAAGCAACCAAAAAAATCAAGAAGCTCGAAAATCAGAGAAAGGGATAGGCATTTAATTTTTGGTGAAGGCATCACTATGGCACAAGCTGCTCTAACTGAGAGCACTGTGTTAGTTGGAAGGGTAAGAGGCAAAAACTAGACCCCGATGCGCCTGCAGAAGTGGACGACGAAGATTTGGGGAAACCTTCTCATTCAACTTCCAGGTATTCTCTTGCTTTCTCGGGGCTGGTTTGCTCTAATATTTTCCCACCCAGATCAGGTTGATTGGGTTCTTACTCTGTATTGGCACATTGAGATGACCCCAGTGTTGCTGAAAAGATGGTCGCCGATGTTCAACCCGAAAAAGGAAAACCATGGAGCTGGACCAATTTGGTTTTGTCTGCCTACTCTCCCGTTATAGTTTTGGGGGGAGGAGATCTTCAAGGTAATAGGCGATGACTTAGGTGTCTACTTGGATCATGATAGAACTTATCAAGACACAGGTTGTTTGGCGATGGCTCGTATCCTAGTGCACCTAGACACCAGAGAAGGATTGGTAGAGAGCGACTTGCTCCAGATGGGCGACATTACTTGTTAGCACATATTGGATTACGGAGGCATTCCCTTTCGTTGTAAGAAATGTCTTGAAGTGGGGAATCTCTATAAAGACTGTCCAAGAATTTCAGGGCAGAGTCAAATTCCGGCCAAATTGTTGGGTCTCATCCTCCACTCAAACTTTGGAATCAAACTTCCCTTCTCCAACGGACATCCAAGAGACTACTCCGCCCTCTATTCAAAAGCTGCAATAGGCAACATCTCATAAGTCCACCAGGGTAACATAACCTTCTCTAGTTAAATCCTGATCCTGGGATTCGACATTTGCAGATATTCCCTTCATCTCTCTTCCTCAATTATCTCAAGTTGTAAAGGGTTATGTTAATTTAACTACTTCTATGAGTTTTCTTGGTTCTCTAGCAGAGGTTAATATGTTGCGCTCTCCGGTTTGTACGGTTCCCTCTGCACCTCCTTCCCTACCATACCCTATCCCTCACCCCTTTGTGGATCGAACCACTTGCTCGCACGATGATTGCCCGCTTTCAAGTGGGCTGCGCTGATACTTCCTCTGGTCCCTCCTTGATGCACACCCGTTAGCTCTTGGTTTGGATATTGACCCACCCCCCCCCACCATTACCATAAAACCTTCTCAAGGCCGCGAATCAAAAATCTCCAAGGCAATCAAAAGGGCTAGTGTCGAAGTGGCTTCTGGGGTCCAATTCCCAATTGAATGGGTTCTTAGAGCAAAGAGCAACCCTCTCCTCGCCCCCCCATGATTTGTCTCTCTTTCAATTTTAGGGGTATAGCCAACCCAGACAAAAAACTTGCCCTTAAGAGACTCTGCTTGTCTGAAAAACTGGATGCAATACTCTTACAAGAAACTATGGGAGAAGGTATTCAGGTCAATAATCTCTTATTAAGTTTTCTTCCAGATTGGGATTTTCACTTTCTGGATGTGAAGGGCCACTCTGGCGGTTGTGCTTTGGGATTTAATAACGTTCCACAAAAATCCTCAATGTCTGGGGAGGTGAAAGTTTTCTTGGGGCTGACATTACATTGATGGAGTTCAACAGACCTTTTAGGATTATCAATATTTACGGGCCTTGCCAGAACAGAGAAGTATACTGGAATAGGATTTTGGAGGCTGATTTCATGAATCAAGAGAATATAATCATTGGCGGAGATCTAAATTTCTCTCTTGGTTTAGCTGAATCTTGGGGCTCTCGGGGTCAAAGCGATCATCTCACGACCTTTTTTGAAAATTTGCTGGACTCCCATGACTTTCTGAATATTGACCCTATAAAGATTAAACCAACTTGGAGGAATCGTAGAATAGGGGCTGAAGCTCTTGCTAGAAGGCTAGACCATTTTTTGATGAAAACCCCTCTCATGGCAAGTTTAAATCTGTTCCATTAATGGGTGGGGAGCAGTTGGATCTCTGATCACTCTCCCATATTTTTGGAGCTCAAGGGTAACTCCTCTAAATCCCCTTCGCCTTTCAAATTCAACTCCTCTTGGTTGTTGGAGCCGAGTTTTCGGAATTTGGTCTCAGCTTCCTGGATCCACTGCTCCCAGGAAGAGCTTTCCTCCCCTTGGGAGATTTTTACGAAGAATTTAGTAGCCTTAAAAGCCAAAACAATAATCTGATCCAGAGGAAAACAAAGGAAAGATGATGAAGACCTCCAAAGGATTGAATTGGCTCTCTTAGCATTTGAAGAATCAGCCCCCAGTGGAACGTCCTCGGCTGACCAAAAGTCTCAGTTGGTTCAGCTTGAAACTGAAAGAATTAAACTTCTTCGCTCAAAAGAAGAAAGTTGGAGACTAAAGAGTAGAGCAATCTGGCATCAAGCTGGTGATGAAAACTCAATTTTTTTTCAACAATATGCTAGGGGTAAAAAAGCCTTCAACACAATCTAGGAATTACAAGATATGGATGGAAGGAAAGAAAGCTCTTTCGAGCAGTTGGGTGACATGGGGAGTAGACACTTCTCCGATATTTACAAAGCCCCCATTGGAATAACTCTTATAGCCATCATCCGCACAGTTGAAGCTCTGCCCAGATTTGTCGAATGGATGAAATTGAAGATTTAAAATCCCAGGTTTCTAGAGAAGAGCTAGAAGCGGTGTTGAAGTGATTTAAAAAGGATAAGGGCCTGGGGCCTGATGGGTGGCCGTCTGAATTCTACAACTCCTTTTTTGAGTTAATTAGAGAAGATCTCCTCCAGACCATAGAAGAATGTCGAAGATCTCGCAGAATTTTGGAGGCTTTCAATTCGACCTTCCTGGCCCTTATCCCCAAAATTGACAACCCTTCTTCTTTTGATGACTAAGGCCCATTTCCATCTGCAATAGTATTTACAAAATCATCTCCAAAATAATTTCTCTTCGTATTAAGCCCTTTCTCTCTCGACTGATATCCAAGGAACAATTCGCCTTTCAATTCACCTTTCTCAGCCATCGTCAAACCCATGAAGCTATTGGTACCACTTAAGAAGCCTTGTACTCGATAAAAAATCTCCATAAAAAAGCTCCATAAAAAAGTAGTCATCCTAAAAATTGATCTTTCCAAAGCCTTTGATCGTGCCTGTTGGTCCTACCTCCGTATTACACCCACCCACATTGGCTTTCCCTTTACTTTCATCAACTGGATCATGGGCTGTCTTACTTTTGTCTCCTACAATATTCTCATCAATGGAGTGGCGTCGGGTTTCTTTCATGCGGAACGAGGTCTTAGGCAGGGATGCCCTCTCTCCCCGCTGTGCTTTCTCCTCATTATGGAAGGGTTTAGCAGGCTGATTAAAAAAGGAAAAGAGGAAGGCTCCTTGGCTGGTGTCCGAATCTCTGATATGTCATCTCTAACCCATCCCTTATTTGTATATGATGTTCTGATTTTTTTAAATGGATCCTTTCAATACTGTTATGCTTTCAAGCCCATAATATCCCATTTTTGTAAAGCTATAGGTATGGAGCCAAATTTTGTGAAATCAACAATTATCATAGTCACCTGCCAGTCGAATGAAGCAAGACTTGCCTGCCAAATTTTTGCTTATGCGAGACAAGACCTGGATGCTGGCCTAAAATACTTGGGTTTCAGATTGAAACCAAATGGTTATTGCATAGCAGATTGGGCTTGGCTTATTGCTAAGATTGAAAGCATAATCAACATTTGGCAACAACATTGCTCTCTAGAGCAGGTAGGCTCACTCTGCTAAAAACAGTTCTTGAAGCTATTCCGATTTATTGGATGTCGTTGGCCTGGATCCCTAAAGGCATCTTAAAAAGAATTCAACAACTATGTTGTCGTTTCCTTTGGCGAAGTTAAAGCTCTGGTAGAACTTTTGCCTGGGTTCGTTGGGATCGCATTAACAAACCAAAAAAACTGGGACGCTGGGGCATAAAAAACTTGTAGTTCTTTGCTGAAGCTTTGGCTGCAAAATTGGGTTGGCAGCTTATAAACTCCAGAAGTCTTTGGCAGGAAATTAAATTTTATAAATATATCTATCCGCTCTCGGTTTTGGACTGGATTCGCAGCCCCTCAGTTCCTATGGCTGGCTCCTCCATAATTTGGAAAGCAATAACACAGTCTCTTTCCCTCATCAAGTGAGGTCTGGCCAAGAAAATTGGCAATGGAGATCAAGTGCAAATCGGCCTAGACGGTTGGAGTGGCTGCGGGAATGCCTATATTCTTCCTCGGCTTCTTTGCAACTTCCTACATGCCTCTGGCATCTCCCACTTAGCGCATATAGTAATTGCAAATCAGGACAGTTGGTAAAGCCAGACTTGGATGGATCACAGAATGCTCAACCTTCTAGATGTTTGGGTTGAAGATTGACAGAGGTTCATCGGTTCCCTAGAGGAGGCCAATGTGTAGATCATTGATAAACATGATGTCCTTATTTGGGCGATTGATCCCCATGGCAGCTATTCCCCAAAGTAGCTTATGCGTCCTCAATGGATGTTAGACACTCTGGAGATTTTTCTTGGTGGTGGCGCCATCTTTGGAAATTAAAAGCCCACCCTAAATCTATGCTTTTCATGTGGTGCATTCTAATGGATAAAGTACCTACCGAACTAATGCTTATGCGTTGTGCAATCTGCAGTCCCTCCAGATGTTGCATGTGTATGTAGCATGAGGAAGATACTACTCACTTATTCCTTACCTGTCCTGTTTCGAAATCATTTTGGTTAAGGATCCTCACTTCACTGAATTTTCATATTGATTGGACGGGGCAAGACATTGAAGTGGCTTGGCATAGATGGTGGATAAAAACCAACTCACAGAAAGTTAGAAGCATGCCACTGCTTATTTTTTAGGGAATCTGGCTAAATATGAACAAATCCATTTTTATGGATGCAAAGATCAATTGGGAATCCTCGAGTACTATGTTGTTGGCAATTTACAACTTGCTCCCGGAGGACTCGGATTGTAAACCCCTTCGGATCATTACCCTGGAAATCATCGATATAAATTCCCCCTGGGGTTATTTTGACGGTTCGACATAAGCTAATGGCTATGGGGGAGGGGCGATTTTGCATATTGATAACGTTGTGACCTATAGAATCAAAGCCGGTCTAGGCAGAGGAACCAACAATTTTGCTAAATTGAGCAGCCTAAAATACCTCCTATTTGCAAGAGAACTAAACTGCCAAAAGATTCAGATCTTTGGAGACTCACAGCTCACTATAAACTAGAAAAATGAAGTTAATCATTGTCACTTGCACACACTTAGAGATATTCTGAGTGATATCATTTCTCTAAAGTCTCAATTTGATTCCTTTGCATTCTTACATATATACAAGGAAAGGAATGAGATCGCTGATCATCTTTCCAAAGAGGCAACACAATTAAACATAGGTCAATGGCAGATACATGAATTCAGGGAAGGAACTTTCTACAGTTATTATCATCGACCATTCATGGACATGAATGGCCACTCACTGAATGATCTCTAGATCATCCATTAGTTTTCTCTCCTCCATTTTCTATGTACATATTTTATCTTCTACAATTTTTGGGACAAAACTCTGGTTTTATACTTTTCTTGATGCTTACTGGACTTCTCAGAAATTTATTATCGGTTTACATCATGATGGTTTTTGTAAAAGCTTATAATAACTTTGAACTTCTCCTTTTTTGTGACAGCATCTCATACATGCAATATTATACAACATGTAATTTTCTTATCTTATTAATGAAAATTACACTTTTTCCAAGGAAAAAGTAACATAAACTTAGTCTAAAATGTGTAATTATATAATATATATATATATTATATATATATATATATATATATATATATATATATATATATATATGATCTAAACAGAGAGAACTAAGTTTTTCATATTATTATTATTATTATTTTTTTTATTTTTATTTTTTTTAAATTTTTTGAAGTTGGTGAAGTAATATTTCAATTGCATTTTGGAGACACATATGTTCACATAAGATATTTTTCAACTCTTTAAGTAAATTAAAAAACCAAGAGTACCTTTTTGAAGAGGACTCATAAAAGAAGATAATGGTATTTTTTGAATTTTTTCCCTTGTGTATATTTTATGTTATTGATTTTTTATTCCACCCCTTTGAAATTGTCTGAAAATGATTCAAGTGTTATGTTTAAAAGAAATTAGATGAAAAATATCATATGAATTCTCGAAAGTGTCAAATTTATATGCCATTTGATAGAGGATTCTTCACGAATCTAACTTGATCAACTTCACTACCTAAGGACAATTTTTTTCCCTAAATCCAATAGGGTACAAAATGGGGTTCTAGGGAAATCTGCAGAAGAAGTGCTGAAGCTGTAATTTTTAGTACTTCAAGATCTCAATCGAGCATTAAAGTAACCCTCGATCTAGCATTAAAGTAACCCTTGATCGAGTGGCATACGTGGTAAACCAGTGGCTCGATCGAGCCATTAAAAGGCTAACCCGCTAGCGTGCTTACCAACTTTTATTAATGGTGAACCATACGGCTCAAGGCCTCGATTGAGCCATTAACTCTGTTTAGAAAACGACTTGATTGAGAGTTTATTTAAATGCTTGATTGAGCTATTTTTAAGCACCTTAACAATTCAATCGAGTGCTTAAAAATTGCTCGTCGAAGCACTTAAAATTGCTTGATCATGCATCTATTTTTCAGTGAAATGCACCCTCATTTCACCAAAAAGTGTAACCCAGCTCCATGCTTTGACCCTCAATGACCTTATCATTGTGGTCATTTGAATCCCTATATGTCATTGATAGTATACCAACACATTTTAACACCAAATATTCGTCATTGTTAATCATAAGATCCATGTGCGTAACGATATTCAAATCTAATGGTACATCTAAGGTTTTAATCTTGGTATGTTCAAATATTTGTATGAAGTTTAACATTGTTGCCAATAGGCATATCTTCATTTTTAACATTATTCTTAACAATGTTTGAATTTCTTGTTAGACCAATTATTCAAGTAGTGCTATATGCTAAGGTGTTAGGTATGCATGGAACATTTTTTCCATTCGTTTTTTCAGTGTTCATTACAATGTTTTGATCTGAATTTATGTGCTTCATCAATTCTGTGTTTACACTGCTTGTCTTCATCAATTTTGTGTTGATAAGTTGTTTGTCAAATTAGTTCATGCTATGGTTTTTAGATTCGTAGGTTCCTTGATAAGTTCCATGTATAGATTTGTACTCAGAATATCATTTATGGAAATCTCGTTCCTTGTATTATACGTATTGCCTAACTTGTTATGAAACACAATTACCAATCAAACAAGAACTTGGCCGAGTTCTCACTTTTTTAGAGGTTGCAAAAAATCATCTGATTTTCAAAAGTGTTGATTCAGAATACACCTTTTGTTTTGGAGCATATTTTTGAGACTTTAAATTTTCTTATGTATTAAGTATGCACACTTTTTTTTAATGTTACTGATTTTCATGCTAATTTTGAAAAGTGTTGATGACCCATTTTTTGGGGCTTATTTTTGACACTTTAGATTTTTTGATATATTAAGTATGGACATTTTTTTTTTAAATGTTGGTGATTTTCATGTAGATTTTGAAAATAGCGTCAACTTTTTTTAGACATATTTTTGACACTTTAAATTTTCTTATGTCCTAAGTATGCATTTTTTTTTAAATGTTGATTATTTAACGGTTTTTCAAGTTGTCTTATTCCTCTTTTTGTTTTTCGTCCTAATATGTTTGTTTTTTAAAAGTTTTCCAAACTTGTGTCTTTATTTTTCTTTGTAATGTTTTTTTATAATGAAAATTTTAATTAATTTTTGCAGAGTTTAAAAAAATAATGAAATTAGTATTTTGAAGTTAAGATTTTTGTTTATATATATATATTTATATATCCTTAATTAATACTTTATACACATAAAATAATTGTCACTAAAAAACAATAACTTTAAACACTAGACAAAAATGCACATTTTGTATATAAGTATAATTAAAAAAATACGTATTTGAGGACTTGTTCACTAAAAATGACTTATTGAATAAAAGCTTTTTATAAACAAATTGAATTGAAAAAATTAGAAAAATAACAAATTTTATGAATTTTATATAAAAAAATAATGACATTTGAAGTTTGTTTTTCTAAAAACAATGATTCATATACAATTTTAAGTAAAACAACAACAAAAAAAAGTGTTAAAACAAAGAAATTAAAAATATACTTGAAATATATATATATATATATATATATATATATATATTATATATATATATATATATAATTAAAAGAACATTAAAAATAAAAAAAAAATTTAAAAAATTAGAAGTACATTAAAAGAAAACATTAAGATAAAAAATTATTTAAAAAAACATTAAACAAATTGAAATGATTTAAAAAAATTACATTAACAAAGAATTAAAAAACCCACTAAATTCTTTTAAATAAAAAAAACATTAAAAAAAACTTTAAAAAACAAAAATAAATTAGCCTCTGTTGGCCCTAGATGGCTCTTCGGCTCCCAATTGGCAGAGGGCTGATTCCTAGAATTGGATGTTCAAACTATGCCTCGTAGACCCCCAACTGGCGGAGGGCCGCCTAGGGTCAACTAGACGGTGTTCGAATGTGATCCCATTGACCTTGAGTCGGCCTTGCGGCTCTCGGTTGGAGGAGGGTAGATTCCCAGAATCGACCCTCTGCAAGCCAAGAGATGCAACGTCGACTCAGGGCCGACGAGGCGATGTTCACCGATTCCACGAATCGACCCTTCACCAATAGGGGGCCAGGCCAACGTAAAGTAATGTATTTTTATTTTATTTTATTTTTGATATATATATATATATATATATATATATATAAATATATATATATATATATATATCTATTATTTTTTAATAATTTATTTTAAATGTTTTTTGTTATTATTATTATTATTTTTTAATTATCCAATTTGTTATTTATTTGTTTTTCTGGTGTTATTTTTTCTTAAATTATGATTTTTTTGAATTATTTTTTGTTTTCATTTTTTTAAAATTATTATTATTATTATTTTTTAATTTTATGAGTCAATTTGTTTTTCTCTACATTTGTTTGAGTGTGTTATATATATATATATATATATATATATATATATATATATATATATATAATTATGTTTGATTATTTTTTGTTTAAATATATTTTTTATTTACTTGTTATATTGTTTTAAAAATTTTTGTTTTGTTTTCGTTTTTGTTCTTGTTTTGATTTTTTTTTTTTGGTTTTTGTGTTTTTTTTTTTTTTGTAAGGTTGGCGTCAATCCTCGACTAGCAACCCGACCCCATTATGTGTCAATTTGATAGTTTTCGTTATAGTGGATCAATTTCACCCCCATAGTGTGTCAATTTCATGGTTGAGTTTTAATTTTTAATTGCAATGGGTTGAGTTCACCTACACTGTGTGTCAATTTGATGGTTGATTTTTAAATTTTCGATGCAATGTGTCAAGTTGTCTTAGACTAAGATTTTAAAATAGCTATACTTTTAACTTTAAAAAAAAATTACTCTTGTTATAATGGTTGTTTCATTTAAGTGTTCATTTTTAAAGTTTTTTAGTCATATATTTTTTCCATAATGCCATGGTTGAAATATGTTGAAAACTTAAGGATTTTTGTAGTCATGATATTTGATTTTAATTCCATTGTCAAAAAATTGTCAAAATTTTAAGGTTTTTCTGAGTAATGATATTTTATCTTTAAAGCTATGGTTGAAAACAATTATAGGTATTTTATCTTTAATGCCATGGCTGGAAAATGTTGAAATTTTAAGGCTTTTCAGAGATGTGATATTTTATCTTTAATGCCATGATTTAAAATTGTTAGAATTTTAAGTTTTTTCGGAGTCATCATACTTTATCTTTAACATCATTGCTAAAAAATGTTGAAAATTTACCCCCTAAAAAAAGACGTTCAACCATCAACACTTTTCGTTTTCAGGGTGTGTTTTGCACAAAAAAATTGGTTTTCACTGCCATTTTTAGAAAATGTTGAAACTTGTCTTTAGACAAGGATTGCTTTGATTGAGTGAATGCCTGTGCCTAGTCTGCTACCTAGGCCTACAAGCCTGATCACTGCTAGATCGAGCCATCAAATCCTCTGATTCACAAATTTCTCCTTCATTTTGATATTGTGTATTCTATTGATTCGCTGAATGTTGTGCTCAACCCTTTTTGGCTAGGCAACCAATCATGGCTGAGCCGACCCATAACTCAAGAGTCTTAAGGGAGATTGCTGCCTTCAACTCCCTTGTGCCTCTCATCCTAAGTTTCAAATGTCTGGATCATCTCGCTTTGTGAAAAAACTTGATGAAATCCTGAAGATCGAGATCAAGGCTCCTCAAGCTCGGATTTGAGCCCTGCACTTAGCAAAATCAAGGTCTTATTGGGCAGTTTATGGGTGTTTGGCCCTCCCCTCACTCAGTTTGGACATGGATTGAGAAGAACTAAAAGCCCCTCATCAAGGGAGAATTGAGATCCTCCTTTTGTGGTAAGGGTTTCTACACCTTTTACTTTGAGAACAAATTAGATTGAGATATAATCTTCAAAAACAATCCTTATTTCATGGGAGCCTAGGGTCTATATATGGATCATTGGAATATTAACTTCAACCCAGACAGTGAAATCCCCACGACTATCTCGGTCTGGGTAAAGCTTCCCTTTTATCCCTTGCATTGCTAGAACGATGCAACCTTTAGATTGATTTGAAATTCCTTGGGCAAATACATCAATTATGCTGAGCCTAAAGATGGACTATTTTCCTGCGCACATATCTATGTGGAGGTATATCTAGACAAAGGAATTTTGAGCGTGATCAATCTCTGCATGGATAACTGGTCTCATGTTCAGGAATTTGACTATGACCAACTTCCTTTTAAATGCAAAATCTGCCATGAATATGGGCATTTTGCAAAAGGATGCCCCAAAATGCAAGTAGCCCAGGAGAAATAGGGAGATCAGAACGAGAAATGGAAACAGGAAAAAAGAAGAAAAGGAAATAACCACCAACATAATCAACCTACCCAGAATATTACAACTCCCATATCTAAGGAGGGACAGGGTTTGAAAAATCTAGATCCACCTGCTAGAGGATCTAGTCAAGAGGTGAAAATGAAGGAAACCACTTTGTAGCTCTCTAAGGGGTTCCAGAGGAAGGAGAAATGTATCAACATGTACCCAAGGAGCCCCTACTCACTCAAGGGTCATATATCCAACTGTCTTAGCTCTCACCACAACCAGCAAATACTTTAGAAAAGGGTTCGAGTAGAAGTTTATTGGATCCTTTAGAAGATGAAGAGGAATACTTCCTATCCTCCAAAGAAGTCGCGAGGCCAACTATAAACGATAGCTCAAATGAAGAAAAGGTTGAAAAGAGAGATAAAAAGAGACAACAATGAGGGTTAGGAGATCATGCTGAAAGTCAAACAAAGAGATCATAATCAAGAAGATCGCAAAAGACAAGGAGCTTGGGGATCAACACACTATTTTTTGCCAGTTAGCTGATCATGGAAACAAAGGAGGGAAAAAGGGAATTGTACAAGGTCCCTGTAAAGGGACATCATCTTCCAAGAGTAAATAATGAACATTGTCTCTTGGAATTGCACGGGCCTTGGTTCAGAAAAAATAATGGTAGAAGAAAAGTCTTCGATTCACAAAGAAAAGCCCTTGGTAGCCTTCTTCCAGGAGAGAAAAATGGGAGAGAATGAAATCTCTTCAAAGAAAAATAGAATATGGAACCATAGTAATATGGTATTAGTTAATTCTTATGGAGCCTATAGAGGTATCTGTATGATGTGGAACCTAAAGCAGGTGCAACTTTTGAACTCCAAAAAAACCACTCACTGGGTAGCAACTACCTTCAAAATTTTAGATATTCACCAGATATGTACTGTTATAAATTTATACATGCTAATCCACTTCCGAGAAAAATAAGAATGTTGGAAATCTCTCATGGATCTAAGAAATACTGAATTTTGTTAAAACTGTATCATTGGTGAGGATTTTAATGCAACCATGAGCCACAAAGAAAAAAGAGGTGGATCTATGGTCCGTGACCCCGTCCAAGAAGCTATGGAAGACCTCATACTATCACTTATCCTTTTTGATATTAAATCCCCAAAATTGCGTTATACTCGGAATAATAAGAGCTCTGACCCTGACCACATAACAACTCCTTTGGACCTTTTATTTACCTTAGATAATTTTCTTTCTATGAACCTCAATCTACAATCCTTCATTCTCCCCTCGAATAGATCTAATCATCGACCCATTCGCCTCCTCCTCCCCGCCTCAAAAATATATTCCAATCCCATTTCGTTTCTCTCCTCTTTGGCTCTCTTAGATACTTTTAAATCTTATCGCACACTTCTAAGGAATGAGGAAGAATATTAGAAGCTCAAGTGTCTGTTGAAAAATGTAGCAAGAAATTCTCAATTTTATTTTCCCTTGATTAATTGAGAAAATTCGAATTTACACATTAGCAGATAACTTGGATGCAGTTAACTTGTGTGAGATGGCTTGTGTCACCTAGTTTACTTAGTAAATTTGAGTTCGAGGAGTTAGAGTTTAGTTAAACATGTGTGATTGCTAATTTGTAGCAATCAATGTCAATTATCTCAAGTTGTTTTCGATTAAACTAGTTCCAACTATTGGAGGAACTAGTGGAAGGTTAGTTGTACAGTGGGACTTTAGTCAAAATCAGTGATAATCCAGTTAATTGATTAATCAACCTAAAATATCTAGTGCATGTAGAGAATTCAAGTTCCCCAATTGTGGTGGAGATTCCAAGGCAATGTAACATCAGTTGTAGACTAGTCTTGAGTGTACAGGTGTTGCATGCAGTCAGAAGATCAACCTTGGGAATTGCGCAATCCATTTTGGAGAAATTCATAAATAATAGGGGCCTAATATCTCGAGGAACTGCACAAGGAAAGAGGGGGCTCAAGAAGATACAAAAATTGACTAAGTATGGGTCAGAGCTTCTCAGTGAGCAAAGAGATAGGTTATTCACTTGCAGGTTGTGCTCAATTGATAAAAGCAATTATAATACATATTTGTTCATCAGATTAATGCAACCAGTCATTGGGTATTTAGCATATTTCTTTCCCTGGAAAAAATACTGTGTGCATGTGTGTTATTTATCATTGCATGTTTGTGTTTTATGTTCTAAATTATGAATTGAATTCTATAGAGTAGTAGAGTAGGTTTGTGTTTTGTGATTTTGATTAAAATTTCATGAGAAATTGCAAATCTACATCATAATTTCTACATGGTATCAGAGCATGATTTACATTAGAGCAGGAATTTCAAAGTTGTTTCTTACGAGGTTCGAATTTGCAGTTCAATCTAGCAGGATCTCTTTAGAGCTGAGAAGATGACCTTTAATAGGCCGATTCTAGAGTATGCCTTGGAATACAACTCTAATTTCATGGCATGGAAGGATCACATGGAGGCAATATTGGATGGAAATGGATTTCTATAATACATCAAGAGAGATTGAAAATCAACAGAATATGGTGTCCAGAACCTTTCTCAGTGGAAGAAAGATGTAGCCAAGGCAAGGAGAATAATATTGGAGGGACTACAGGACCACATTGTCACCAATCTCCATGGGAAAGAAACTCATTATGCAATGTGGCAGGCATTGACAGATCTGTTCCAGAATAGCAGTGACCACATGAAGCTGGCGCTCAAGGATAAACTTCGAAATATCAAGATGGAGAAGAATGAAACTATTCAACAGTATCTAAGAAGGTTCACACAAGTTCTTGATTAGCTTGCAGGAGTTGGTGTTACCGTTTCAGATGTTGATTTGGTGAGCCTATCCCTTCTAGGCTTTACTGAGAGTTGGCATAGCTACCAACATTTAATGAATAAGAGTGAGAAACTACCGAATTGGGAACGTTTATGGTACGGTTTGGTATGAGAGGAAATAAGGCAGAATACCAGAGATGGGACTTCATCCAAGGGCAAGGATGAAGAAAAAATTGCATTGGTTGGAAAGGGAAAGAAAGGAAAAGGGAAGAAATTTCAAACCAAACCAGAATCCAAACAAGGGGGAAAGAAAAAAGTTTTGTCCAAAATCAAATGCTTCCATTGTCATGAATTAAATCACTATGCCGCAAAGTGTCCACACAAAAACGCAAGAAAGAAGACCTCAGGAGGAGCATTAGGTGAAGCCTTGGCTTCACAGTTGAAGCTTGACTTTACCCTTATCGCATGCATGACCAACACAATGATGGGGAGTGTGTGGTACTTGGGATTTGGTGCCTAGTTCTGCATGATAGGGTGTAGAGACTTTTTCAGTGACCTGGAGGAGAAATATATTCATATGCACATCGAGCTAGGGTACTACAGAAAGTACAACATGATCGGGGTTGGTACAATCACCTTTCAAAGGAGTCAAACTCCCCTCAAAGGCTCAAGGATATCATGTACGTTCCGGGCCTAAAGAAAAATTTCATCTCTGTTGCAACTTTGGAAGACTGTGGTTATGATGTGATCTTCAACAAAGGAAAATAATTCTTGAGACAGATAGCCATAGGACAAGTGAAGCAAATCAGGGTTTGTGTGAAGAATTGGTATAATCTATATGTGGAAGATTATGCTACATTAAGAACTAAGGCAGAGAAAGTGTAGGGTCACGATGTCAGTGAAATTCAAAACATAATACTTGGGCATTTTCATCATGGCGCCTTGAATATTATGCATCAAATAACCACTGCCCTCCCCAAGGGAAAACTTGAGCAACAAGATGTATGCAAAAGATGTACCTTGGGGAAGTACATAAAATCCACATTCCATGATGAGGACAGAAAAACAAATGTAGTCTTGAAAAGGATCCACTCTGATGTCTGAGGACCTTTCTCGACAACCTCCACTGCCAAACATAGATATTTTGTCATTTTTATTGATGAATTCTCAAGGAAGTGCCAGATCTTCTTCACGCGAAAGAAATGTGAGAAATTCTCCAAGTTCATAGAATTCAAGGCACTAGTTGAGAAAGAAACCAACAATAAGATGAAGGATCTCAGGAGAGATAATGGAGGTGAGTATGTGTCGAATGAATTCATAAATTTATGTGCGAAAGCAGGCATTTAATGATAGTTGACAACACCCCACAACCCATAGAAGAATGGGGTGGTCGAGAGAAACAACCGTAGCATTGTGGGAGTAGCGAGGGTGATGTTGCATGACTAAGGCCTACCTTTGTATTTGTGGGCTGAGGAATGAAACACAATAGTCTCTTTTCAGAACCAGAGTCCTCATTGTATTCTTGGTATGGTTACACTAGAGGATGCTTTCTCGAGGAGAAATCCAGAGGTTTCACACTTCAATATTTTTGGAGCCTCTTTTTACTGCCATGTGTCCAAAGAATCTAGAAAGAAGCTTGTGCCGACAACAGAATTGGGGGTATTTGTGGGTTACATAGAAACTCCCCACAACTACTGTGTGTAATTTCCATCCCTCAGAATGAAAATTGTGTGAATAGATGTAAAGTTTGATGAGGAGAAAACGATGTGGTGCTCTCTTGAGAGGGAGCTTCAAATCCCACCAGAAGAGGAGATTTTTAGCTCCAAAGGAGGAGCCTCAGGAAGTTGTGGAGCATCCAAAAGTAGAGGAGCAGAGAGTGGAGACATACACTCAAGAAAAACCATTGAGAGAAGATATGAAAAGTACCAAGGAATATGATAGAATTGTGCAAGATGCGAGGGAGAATTGTGGGAGCTCTTTCAAATTTGCATAGGCAGAGAATATCACCTGATCAATACACTAGCTACATGGATCTAATGACTGAGCTTGTAGAGATTGAGCCATAATATTCAAAGGAAGCAGTTGAGCAACATGTATTGGTTTATGCAATGGTGGAGGAATACAAATCCATTATAAAGAAAACATGTTTGGGAAGTGGTCCTAAGACCAACAGATAAATCAATAGTGGGCTTGAGATGGATCTTTAAGGTGAAGCAGACAACATACAAAAGCATAGAGAAGTATAAGGCCAGATTTGTGGCTAAGGGGTACTCTCAAGTTGAGGGAATTGACTATGAGGAGACCTTTTCTCCAGTAGCAAGGTACTCATCCATTAGATTAATTCTTGCACTAGATGTGCAGATGAGGTGGAAGATCCACCAAGTGGATGTAAAAGTAACATTTCCTAGTGGAATTATTGAGGAGGATGTGTAAATCAAGCAACCATAAGGTTTTGAAACATTTAATCGATCTCATGTGTGCAGACTCAAGTGAGCATTTTGTGGTCTCAAACAAGCACCTCGCGCTTGGTACACTAGGATTGATAGCTATCTCACTGGTTTGGGCTTCACCAAAAGAGAAGCGGATGCAAACTTATATCATATCTTGGTAGAAGGTAGATTGTTTATTATTGTCTTATATGTTGATGATTTAATTTTAATTGGTTATGAACAAATGATTAGATTTTGCAAGGAGGACCTTATAGGGGAATTTGAATTGAAGGACATGGGTCTCATGCACTACTTCCTCAGGTTGGAAGTATGGAAAAGGGATGGGGAACTGTTTGTCTCTCAAAACAAGTATGTAGATAAGATACTATATATTTTCTGCATGGAGAGTTGCAAACCCATGAAGACATCTCTAGCAACCAACTGGAGGAATGAGGATGTCACTTCAGGTGAGGAAGTGGTTGCTACCATTTATCGATAGTTAGTGGGTTCACTGATGTATCTTGTGAACACAAGAACAAATATGTGCTATGTAGTCAACCAGATGAACCAATCTATGGTTAGGCCAACTAGATTATTTTGGAAGAGATCTAAGCATGTTTTATGGTACCTCAGAGGCACTACCTAGTTTTGACTATGGTACAAACAGACAGGGGGGTGAAGCTGTGTGTATTCACATATGTAGATTGGGTAGGGATTCCATCAAATTGAAAGACTACATTAGGTGGAATTTTTAGTTTTGGGTCCGCAACTATTTTCTGGTACAATATGAAGCAAAGATATGTGGCACTCAGCTTGGTAGAAGCATAATACATGGCTGTAATTCAAGCAACATGTGAGGCGATCTGGATGAGAAATATACTTGTTGGACTATTTGGTCAGATGATGGATCCAAATGTGATCTACTGTAATAATCAGAGTTTCATTAAGCTCTCTAAGAATCCAGTAGTTCATGATCGATATATATATATATATATATATAATAATATATATATATATATAATATATATATATATATATATATATATATATATATATAGATATCGTATCACCATTTACGGTATTATGTGCAAAGGCATATAATGTTGCTACAATAGATTTCGATAGAGGAACAAGATGTTAAAATTTTTACAAAGGCCTTGTCAAGAGGGAAGTTCGTGTTCCACATGCGTAGGATAGGGGTGGTTGATAATCCCTTTCTTGCTGAGGGAGAGTGTTGAAATTTGATTTTTCCTTAATTAAATTGAGAAAATTCGAATTTCCACATGAACAGACAACTTGGATGCAACTAACTTGTGTGACATGGCTTGTGTCACCTAGTTTACTCAGTAAATTCGAGTTGGAGGAGTTAGAGTTCAGTTAAGGATGTGTGATTTCTAATTTGTAGCAATCAAGGTTAGTTATCTCAAGTCGTTTTCAGTTAAACTAGTTCCAACTTTTGGAGGAACTAGTGGAGGGTCGGTCATGCAGTGGGACTTCATTCAAACTCAGTGATCATCCAGTTAACTAATCAACCATCCCAAAATAGCTAGTGCATGCAGAGAATTCGAGGTCCCCAGCTGTGGTGGAGATTCCAAGGTAGTGTAACATTAGTTGTAGACTAGCCTTAAGTGTACATGTGTTGCATGCAGTCAGATGATCAACCTTGGGAATTACACAATCTATTTTGGAGAAATTCCTAAATAATAAGGGCCTAATTTCTCAAGGAATTGCACAAGGAAATAGGGGGCTCAAGCAGATGAAGAAATTGACTAAGTTAGGGTCAGAGCTTCTTAGTGAGCAGAGAGATACATTATTCACTTGCAAGTTGTGCTCAATTGAGCAAAGCAGTTGTAAGACATCTCTATTCATCAAATTAATGCAAGCAAACATTGGGGTTTTTAGAAGATCGATTTCCCCGGAAAAAATAATGTGTGCATGTGTGCTATTTCTCATTGCATGTTTGTGTTTGATGTTCTAAATTGTGAATTGAATTCCGTAGAGCAGTAGAGTAGGTTTGTGTCTTGTGATTTTGATTAAAACTTCATGAGAAGTTGAAAATATACACCATAATTTCTACAATCTCATAATATCTAGCTCTAGGCTGGCGACTGAAACCCAAATACTTTCACAAGCAAGTAAAATACAAAGAAAGCAAAAATAATATATCACAGATTCGATTCCAGGGTCAAATCATCTTCTATTTTGAAGCCATGAAAGATGTTGTAGTAATGCACTTCATATCTCTATATAAGGATAATCCCTCGAGATATTAGGAGGATGAAACATATATGTTGGATCATGTGCCCACTTTAATTATAGAGGAAATTAACTCTCAAATCACCACTCCTATGACAACTAAAAAATAAATATATAATGTTCTCATTCCTACAGATAAATCTCCTAGGGTGGATGTTTCTTCTGTCTGCTTCTATCATCACTTCTGGGACTTGACATGTACAGATATATGCAAGATGATTGACTACTATCTCAAGCACTTATATATGGGTGGAGGTATAAACTATTCATTTTTGGCTAAGTGTTGGTCAGAGTAGGCAGAGTAGGAGGATATAAATATTGCAGTGCAACTTGAGCTTCAAGGATTGAAACTATCATTGTAATAGATCCATATTCTCATATGATTTAATACAAACAGAGGAGGGTTCTTTTTCCCAATTGGGTTCCCCAATAAAAATATTGTGTTCATTGTGATTGAATGATTGCATGTGTTTCTATTGTATGTTTTCCTTTCTGTAGATTGCGTGGAATAAATTTGTGTCTATGTTTTCAGTTTGAATTCATTATCAACTGTAAATTTTGAGATATTTCTACATGGTATTAGAGCTATTGGAAACTACATAGAAACCAAGTTCCATATAATCTGTCAGAGTAATTTTGAATTGAATTTTTTCAGTGCAAATTGTCTTCAATGCAGGAACAATGTATTTCAATGGATTGAGGCTTGAGTATGCATTAGAGGGCACCTCAAATTTATGTGATTGGAAAGATAGGATGTAAGTTGTGATAAATGACAATGGATTTTTGGAGTACACACAAATTGATATTCCAAAACCAACAACATCACATGCTCAACAACTGGCATAGTGGAAGAAAGATACAACAAAAGCTAGGAGGATTATTCTAGAGGGAGTCAGATATCATGTGGTTTTGAGTTTACATGGAAAGGAGACTCCATTTTCAATGTGGAAAACTCAGACAGATCTATTCGAAAGCAAAAATGATGCCAAGTAATTGGCATTGAGAGACAAGATCAAGAACATTCAAATGGGTAAAAACGAAACTGTTGTTCAATACCTATCCAAATTCACTCAGGTGAGAGATGAACTTGGAGGAGTTGGAGAAAATGTGGCATCATGTGAAATTGTGAGCTTAGCAATCCTAGGGCTTCCGAAATCCCGGCACAACTATCATGATTCACTTGATGGAGGAGATAAGCTCCCAGATTGGGAGAGAATTTGGTTGGATTTGGTGCAAGAGGAGATTAGAAGAAACACTAGAGATGGTGTAACATCCAAAACTGATAAGGACGAAAAATTTTCTTTGGTAGGAAAAGGAAATAAATCCATGTACAAGAAGGCCCAAGGCGAGGCAAAATCCATCCAAAACCTTGGCAAGAAGAAAGAACTTAGTAAAATTAAATGCTTTCATTTTCATGAGTATGGACACTATGCAACCAAGTGTCCACATAAGAAATCCAGTAAGGAACCTACAACAATAGTTGGAGGAAATACTCTCACATCATAATTCAAGTTTGATTTCACCCTCATTGCTTGCATGGAAGGCACAGTAGGAGGGAGTGAGTGGTACCTAGAATCTAGTGCTTCATATCATATGACAATAAATTATGAGTTCTTCAACATGCTAGAGAAGGACCTACAATTACCCATAGATCTTGGAGATGATAGGAGATATAGTACCAAAGGGATTGGCATTGTCACCTTTAAGAGGGAGTCAGACTCTCATATTCACCTAAAGAATGTAATGTATGTACCTGGCCAGAATAAAGCTTTAGTTTATGTAGCTGTACTTGAAGACCGCAGATATGATGTGATGTTCAGTGAGAGGAAAGATTATTTGAAGCATGTTTCTACTGGACAAGTAAAAAAAAATTGTTTTTGAGTTAAAAATATCTACAAGCTAGAGGTAGATTTCTCCATGCATGTAGTTATACCTCCAAGAGTGAGGTGGGGTGATGAAGAGCCTTAGTCCCAAAGTTGTAGTATACTCTTATCATGGATCATTACCCATGGTATAGGGGTCCATAATATTCAATAGCAGAAGGATCAATGTTAGTTGATGCAGTCAAAGCTTGGGCGAAAATGTGAAGGCTAGTAGTAGTCAAAGACTCAAGATATAGTTGCAGCTCAGAGACACAATTGATTTAGTATTCTGGATGCTTCTTAGTTGTAGTTGTTGCAGTAGTAACAAAAATAGTGAGAGGGGGTGTTAGTTGTGTTACAATACATTCCTCAGGAGGAGCAAGATTAGGATTGTGCATAACCCTTTTCTTGCTAAGAGGGAGTGTTAAATTGTAGCAAGAAAAGGCTTCATTTTACTTGTGCCGTAGTCAAATGAAGAAATTCAAATTTCCACATCAATAGGATCACTTGAGTTGCACTTAGCAGGAGTGACATGGCCAAGTCACTTAGTTAATTTAGTAATTTCGAGTTTGTGGGAAAGAAGTAGAGTTGTGCATGAGTTGATTGCTAAGATATAGAAAAATAATGGAGTTATAGTTAGTGAAACTCATTTATACAAGCTCTATTCATGAATAGAGGCAATATGAGTTCAGTTGAGTAGTTGTAACTATTGTTAAATCACTAATCTCCGAGTTAACTAGTTAATTTACTAAAAATAGTCCAATTCATGCATGCAATTCGAATTACCTACTTGAGTGCAGGGAAAAGGCATAATTATATTTGTTGTTGTATACTCGTGAGTGTACATAGTTTTTGCATTGGATCAAGTGGGTAATTTCCTCAGGATTTGCGCAAGGAAATAGGATATTTCCTTGTATTTTAGAAGCTAATTTCCTCAAGAATTGCGTAAGGAAATAAGAGGAAACTAGAGGCCTATTTTGGCGAAGTGTTGGTCAGAGCAGGAAGATCAAGAGGAGATCAATATTTTAGCGTAGGTTGAGCTTCAAGGATTAAATCTATCATTGTAATAGATCGATATTCTCATATGATTTAATACAAACATATGAGTTTTTTCCCAGTTGAGTTCCCTAGTAAAAATATCGTGTTCATTGTGATTGAATGATTACATGTGCTTCTATTATATGTTTTCCTTTCCATAGATTTAGTAGAATAATTTTGTGTATATTGTTTTCAGTATGAATTCATTGGCAGCTGCAAATTTTGAGCTATTTCTACATGACTTAACCCCTATCCCTTGTCTCTTCCATGTTCGTTACCTTCAAGATAGTCCAAGCCTCACCCATATTGGCTACTCCGCCTATATCTTGATAGCTTTGTAGAATGGAAAATAATATTCAGTCTTGGATTCTCCAATTTGATGGAGCCTCAAAATGAAACCGGGGGGTGGTAGGAGGGAGAGAGATTCTTTAAAATCTTGAAGGAATAATCGTGGAAATTTTGCATGGGATCTGGGTAGGAAATTCAATAATCAAGTTAAGGTGTATGTACTCTATTTGGGATTATTGGTAGCCCAACATCGCAGAGTAAAATACATATTCATATTGGGAGACTCCTTCCTTATTATCCAACTTGAGAACAAACACTTCTCCCAAGTATAATGTGCTGAGAACTCCCAAGTATAATGTGCTAAGCTTGATGATTCAATGCATCAATGGTATTCTTCATTCCTTTATTTTTTCCCATGCCTTTCATGTTCTTAGAAATATTAGCACTAACACTAATCTATTGGAAAATAAGGGTTACCTAATGGAAGAAGGAAAAACCGAAATAAACAATGTTGTTGGACCTGCCACTATCGCCTAATGGTGATCATGAATTATACCCATATCCTACCTTTTTATTTTTGTGTTTATCCTAAAGTGGTTCCCAAGTATATTTCCTCGCAATTTCTTCTCAAATGGGTTTTTTTTTTAGCTTCTGAAACATCGTAGAAAAAAAGTTATAGTGCAAATTCCACGATGACCTGTTTGGAGTAGCGAAATCCTAGAATCCAAAGCTTTGATACCAAATGTTATGAAACCAACTCAAGAAAAGATAGAAAAGATAGATCAACGCCTTATAATTCAGCCTCTTCGAGGGGGCAACCTCCTTTACATTACATAAATGAACAATTCTTGCGGATGATACAAATGAAAAGACCTCCTTTCTATATATAGGAGTTTAAGGGGTCATAACATAATTAGAGCCGACATAACAATAATAATGTAAGGGCACAATAATAACAATATGGGCACTACATGGGTACATCAATATAATAAGTGGGTTGTACTAATAACAATAAGGGATTACACTAGTAGTATAGGGGCCTAACAAGGAGAGAGAAAATAGTTCTGAGATTAAGATAGGTCAAAGGAGAGAGAGAGGCGAGCAAGGAGGTTAAGGGAGAGCATAGAGGGGAAGTGAAGGAAGGGCAAGGGAGGAAAATATAAGTGGGCAATAAAAAAATGAAGTTTATTGGAAGGAGAAAAGGAGACAAAAATATGGTCCATATGGAAACATCAATTGTGGTTTATGGAGAGCAAGGGAAACCAATTACTATTAATCTCAAGGACACTATTTATATTAACGTTTTTTGGGTGTTTCTTCATTTCAAGTACTTCTCTAATCCGATATTTGTAATATTGATTTTCCTTGGCTAAGATCTTGGTTTCATCTAGACATACATGATGCTTTGTCGACTTAGCATGTTCTTTCGATGTCGAATTTTTGACTCCTTCATGTTTTATATCTAGGGTTTTGATGACATCAATATTTTGTGCAATAAACTTATAAGAAGGAAATAGAAAGAAAGTGAAGGGGAATAAAGAGAGGTTCCAAATTGGCCTCATTACATGCAATGGTTTTTCTTAATGGAATTCTTCTTCTCCAATTCTCTCTTCCTCTATCTCTTCATATATATATATATATATATATTTGATGTATTCAATTCTTGCATTTTTATCAATGTTCTTGCGATTAGTTTTATGGAAGATCTATATGTTTTCTGTCCCCCCCTCTCGGCATTCAAGCCTCTTGGATCTTAACCCTAATATATGGATCACATATATAGCTAGAACTTATAAATCATAAAGAAGATAGATGGTAGAATATCAAATATGGAATTTATACAAGTACCAAACCACTAAAAATTCATTAATATGCATAAAATGAAGTTTATGTGTATACCATAACCTTATCAGAAAGCTAGATAATCCACTAGCTCTCTAAAATCCTAACTAAAGTAAAACATGAAAACCCTAGCTCAATCAATGCGATCAAACAAGAATGATTCACTGAAGTAAGTCTCATAAAGTGAGATATTTCATCTTCTTCTTCACGAAGTACAACATATGGTTTCATCTTGAAACCATAATATCTAAATATTTAAGGGATGAAACTCTAACTCTACGCTTCAAGATGATCCAAGAATATCAAGAAACCCTAGAGACTCCAAGAGAGAGAGAGAGAGAGAGAGAGAGAGAGAGAGAGAGAGATAATCTACAAATGAAGATATAAAGGAAAAGGATGAATAGTGCACAAGGGTAAATAAAATGATTAGAGTAGATAACTATCTCCTTCCTCTATATATATGGGAGGTAGGGGAGGCCAACAATACAATGTCGGCTAATGCGCTTACAAGTAACCTACAATAATCACACGTAGGTTCACACAAGAAGAGTGTTACACTCCAAGGTTACACATTTCAAGTTCCAAGGTGGTATTATACACAATAAGGGATCCAAGATGTTGTAACTACACAAGTTGTGTCCGCACTACACCACAATCTGATCCAGGTGGATATTGGTGGCCACCTGCCAAGTCCACCTGGACCCCCACCATTGTCTTTCTCAGCATTTTCAGTTTCCTTAATTGTAGCATAACTTACTATTTTTAGCAGTTTTTCGGGTCCTGAACTTCGGAAGCCGTTTTGAGGCCCTAAA